>JAKMXF010000358.1:123836-146191 GCA_024704765.1 Oopsacas minuta | reverse complement strand
TTTTGGGCTTTGTATGGGAATGTGGATCCACCTCGAACAAATTTTGCTAACTTTCAGCTCATCGATAAGTATGGAATGAACAGCTCCCGTTGATATCCCTACACTCATAGCTAGCTCATCAACAGTGGTATGAGTATCTTCTTTCACCTCCAGCGAATTTCTGATGTGTCACTGCTAGTGACGGCGGATCTGGGAACACCCGATTCGATGCTCATCTTCCAGTGACTCTCGTCCTTCACGAAACCGCTTGGCCCACTCCTTTATAGTAGTATATGAAAGACTATCATCGCCATAAACTACTTCCAAGTAAATGAGAATATCCTTCAGGCCAATACCAAGAAGCGTTCGAATTTTGATATAGGATATTTGCTCAAATTTCAAATTTGAAGCCATAAATACTGGAAAAAAACAAGGTTAGTCAAAACTGAAACATTGAAATAATCCTAACTAGACTATTGATGATATAGTGAAAGCGAAAGTAGTTCTGAACATCTGATAGAATAAAGTTTGTTTTGAATACAGATACGTATTATAAAGCCCTTTATCTTCAAATTCTATAGTCAAGTTTTGGAACTTATTGAACGCCTGGTGTACAATATGAATATTTTAGGAAAATCTGTGTTAATTAACAACAATACACAAGATTTAACACCTTTTCACATATTTTGCAATTATTTCAATGATGTTAGGGATTTGATTTCAACACTGATTTTGATTTTTTGAATACTATTTCGCGATATATATTTGTGCTAACCCCGATATTTTCGTGAATATTGATCACAGTTCCTTTCAAGACCCATGAGCAGTGGAGTGACCTTTACCAATCACCTGGACTAATAAATTAGTCGTGGCAGCGGGTGAAGGGGTCACTTTGGTGCATATATACTTGTAATATTAATTCTATACATTTTTCTTAGATTTGCATCTGTAGTGGACATCATGTTTGTGAAGTCAAAATCTCACACCGCTTTGCAATATTTTTCCTGACCATGATTCCACATCATGAAATTACCCGCGTGAGTGCCCCTCTCCCTCCCTCGACCCACCACTTTTCATGCATCTAGGGCAGAGGTGGAGCGGCGAAGGAGCACACTCCTATTTAATTGCAAACAATTTACAAATTTGAACGTAATTCTGCATAAAATTCAGCATTCTTTCTGTAATAAGTGATTGCTGTAACACTGTATAATTCACAGTTTATACAAATGGTTTGATGTTGCACATTTAGCAATTACCCAAATCTATGATAGTTAAAATCTGTCCTGATTACTAAAAATGCTAATCTAAAAGAATTAAAAGGAGCCGCTCTATTTTCCTTGAGCGGAGTTAAGGGTGCGCTCCTTTTCTGGGCAAGGAGCATAGGTGGCAGTGCGCTCCAAAAATGAGGAGCACTTAATACTTTGAAAGGAAACCGTCGTTATTCACGCCCCTTGAGAATATGATATTATTAATGTAGTACTTGACATCCACCCATAATAATTTTTTATGATAGTTTTGGATGTATATATACATGATGTCAACACATGAATATATGAGGAACTTTGTCAGAGTATGACGAACGCTCTGCATAAATCTAACAATCTTAAAGCATAAATCTAACATGCTATAAGATAGGTTTCCAACCGCTCAGCGCCGATGGAGGTCGTTGGACAAAGTACCCCTATTTTTTTTAAAGAATTCGGACATTTATGACTCGTTCGGTCGTAAAGTTTCTCCTTATCATAGACTGTTTAAAATTTTAGATATACTGATGTTCCCGTCTAATGTAATGGGTATATGATTTCCTGACACTAAATAACAACACATTAGAGCCAGATTTGGAATACTTTGTATGTCTACTATATTGAAAACACCGCACAATAAACCTCTCAACACATCATGTGGGTTAGGAATCGACTATTCTAAATCTAATTGATCCTTGGTAAAGGAAGAGAATAGAAAATATACGTACAAAAACAGCCCAAACAGCCGACACCTGTGAATTGGCATAGGAGTGACAATGGTATTGGTCCGCCCCCAGCCATGACCTGACTGGCTTGGCCAGTAGCTGATGAAATTATTCGTGTGGCGATCGTCAGAGTTGCAGGACCGTCTGCTTGGCCTATGCTATGGTAACAATCCCGAAAATTTTTTGGAGCAAATTCCTCATTTGTAAATTAGTGTTTTTAATGTGAAGATACAAGAGGGAGAGATTTGTGTATGAATATATCTGTGCAGTAGAACCAACGTCACATTAGAGAGATACCTCAATAAAACTTCAATTTGGCAAATATTGTAAGTGTTGACTCAAGAATACATCATATCCCTGAGAACCAAAATACAGTCAGCTGTGTTGCGAATTACTGTAACAGAAATGTAATAATTTCTTCCATTGTAGGTATCCCTGATATTGGACTCTATTTTATCAACCGAAACTGAGATGAAAACAGATTTGATACATATTAATTTCAGTTCAAGTCCTATACAAATCTCGTGTTATAGTGCCACATTTCCCCACAATTTCTTTCCTACCAGACCTGCCTCAAGTCCAGGGCGACTCTTGGCACTAGGGTAGTCAGATTATACTCGTGGAAGTTGTGCCAATAGTCCCCCATTTTGGTCGGATGTACAAGTCAGACTTCTGACACTAGGGAAAGACGTTGCTCAGCACTTCGTGGTAGAATTTTGTAGAAAGTGGAATTTGGTTTAGATAGATTTTGACTCCTTAAGCCGTTCCTGAACTACAATAGTGTGCTATTACTCTAAGAACTCCAATCGGGACAAAAATAATACACGATTAGGCATTTTAATGACTGGCCTGATACCTCTTCCACTTGGACGGCTGAGATCCTACGACGAACTTGGCCTGTTGTACTTCGACTAGTCTCTTCTCACACATCAATGCAGTGAGCAACTTATATATGTTCGGATGATGAATTAAAGGAGCAATTAGCGATACCAAGTCTTCACTGCATTAGTAATTCAAGCTAGTTGGAAAGGTGTCATTGTATGATAATTCCACTGGTCGATAGGAAATAGAACCCCCTGGTAGTTCCACCCGAACTGTTGTCCGATATAGGTGTTCTCGAAGTATGCTAGCAAACACGCTGCTTGTGGCATCAGCAGCTGCCCCGCCTCATTGAGGAGCTGTTGTACATACCATGGAAAATCAAAATCGAGTGCTGGGAGTAGTCGAATACATATAGCCAGGTCTCCATGGCAGCTTGAAAGATTCGGGAGCTTTGCAGCGATGTCTACTGATAATTCATTCCTACTTGCTCGCGTAGCACTTCACCGGCTCGTCTGCTGCTGCATGAAGTTACACGTTAGTGCGTCTTAGTATATCCATACCTTAAGTAAGCACTCTTGCTTCGCTAATCCACTCCTTTCCCATGGCCAATGCCTGACATCAATTAGTCTCCTTTGAACCCGTACATATATATATATATAACCATCCACCTTCAACCATCTTCGACCCTCCTTTCTAAGAGATAGTCACCCTAAAGAGCCGACGAGGAGCAGTCGCCATGTCAGTGGTGTAGCCAGGGGGGCCAGGCCCCGGTTGTCGTACCTATTGTGAGCCCACGACCTCACTATTTCAATCTTAGGGGCTGCTGCAAGGGCTTATCCATCCTAAAGAGGGAGTCCAAATATATTCTTTTCTAATGAATACAGCTAGATTAGTGCCCTATTATTGTTCAACCATAGCTTTGTAAAATCTCAACAGACTGATATTTTCGAGTGCTTTTTTGTTAATTTCAAATAAGTGCAACCTCGATTATCGGACTCGTTGGAACAAGTCCAAAAGTTTCGATAATCGAAGCTCGCTAAAGATTGACAACTATGTAATGGGATGTGAACTGGGGGCCAGTGGGCATGTTCGGATATTCAGGATCGCTTAGTTCACATTCCCTTTAGTAATTACAACTAGATCATCCAAATGGCCAAGAGGATTACCTTGACTAGTTTATGGAGTATAGAGCCTCTACCCAAGGAGAACGAGAATAAGGAACGCTCAAGGACATCAGAGGAAGAAATCAGTTGACTGAGCAACTACAAGTTGATCAAACTGAAATAACTTCATCCAGTGAGGACGAATGTATGAATAGTCAAGCAAAGTTACAAGATTCACCAACTGCGAACAGTACAGAGCGAAGGGTTAAGAGCGGCACTATCCCCACAGATGCAACTGAGGAATGTCAAGGTGAGATATTATAGAAACCCTCGATGTACATATATTAACTATATCCCTCTTTACATTTCAAATATGTATCACCGCTCATTTAATCCAGGTTTGTATAAGACCTACTCTTGGCTTGAATATTCTGTTAACCGAGATGCAGCCTATTATTTTCCATGTCGATGGTTTTCCAGTCCCTTGAATCGGCCAGATGCACCTTTCACACAAGTTGGTTGTAGGGACTGGAAACATGCTACTGGTCAAAAGGGAAGATTGATTGAGCAAAGAAAGAGTATGGCACATGTGGAGGCTTTCCATACTTGGGAATAATACAAGGTCAACATTCAGCTTGGAACAACAATAACTCATAGTCTTGACAAAATCGGAAAGAATGTGATAAAGGAAAATCGTCACTACACTGCCTGGCCAAAAGTATTGGAACACTGTTTACAACTTGTGCACAAGTGGCATTAGATGAGAATATGTTGAAAGATTCTATGGATATTGCAGAAAGTAGAACAATAGCTTGTTATCATTCGTTNTCGTTTTACGATATATTTATGTTGAACATTTTTTGAAATCATCTTTAGCTTATACAACTATGAGAGCATACCCTTTGTTTCAGGTATTAATTGTGGCAGGGTGTTCCAATACTTTTGGCCAGGCAGTGTATGTCAAAACCATTGTGGAGATCATCCTTCTGTGCGCAAGGCAAGAAATATCACTGAGGGGACATGATGAGACCGGAGAGTCTTTGAATCCTGGAAATTTTCGATCATTGCTGACTTTCATTGGTAATCATGATCAGATAGTGGGAAAACGTATCAAAGAAGGTCCACAGAATGCAAAGTACACTTCACCTGGAATTCACAACGAGCTTATGGGTGTAATGGGCGATATGGTTTTGCAGACTATATCCAATGAGGTACAAAAGGCCGGTATTTACTTGTTGCTCGCCAAAGATATCAGTCGGAAGGAGCAACTTTCAATTATCTTACGCTATGTTAACAATGGCAGCGTTTATGAGCGTTTTGTTAGGTATACTTTTGCAGAACAAAAGGATGTAAAATCACTCTATAAGTATATTTGTAATGTGATTCAGAGCCGCAACCTATTTCCAGAAACTGTGTGTGTCAGTGCTACGATGGAGCATCTGTTATGAGTGGCGGGTGTTCAGGCGTCCAGGCGCGATTTGGAGTATCTGCTCCAATGGCCTTATATGTTCATTGTTGTGCACATCGCTTGAACCTTGTTCTTGTCGACTCCATAAAGGGTGTACCTATAGCACAGGACTTCTTCTCGTTATAGGAAGCAGTGTATTTATTCCTATCGTCTGGGAAGTTTAATGCCCTGTTCGAGAAAGTTGAAGCGGAACAAAGGCCAGAGAAACAGCCACGCCGGCTCAAACGCCTAATTGAAACACGTTAGACATGTCGTTTTGAGGCGATTAAGACTTTCAAAGAGACTTTCAAAGAGACTTTTGGAGCCATATTACTACTCTTGGATCCATTTCTGATGGTGTGCAGCGAGATCGAGCAATAGAGGCAAAAGGACTTTTTCTTCAGATATTTGAATTTAAATTCGTATTCTGCTTAATGATGTTCAACCATCTTTTCAGTATGACGAACGGTTTGTCAGAGACACTTCAGGATCCTGACCTTGATTTTAGTGCTGCAATATCATTGATTGATGCAACCATTGAAACTCTTCAGACTTACAGATCAGGGAAACAGTGGAAAGAAATTTGGAATGAAGCTATAACGGTTACAGATGATCACGACATCGAAATAAGCAGTTTGCCATGAAAAAGAAAGCACAAATTACCTGCTAAAGCGTGTGATGCCTTACTCACTACTACCGTTGGACATCGAGAAGAGCTTTCAACTGAAGATCAATACAGGGTTAGCATCTATTATCCTGTACTTGATTACATGATAGATGAATTAAACAAGCGTTTTAATAACGAATCAAAGTTGTGCATGAAAGGATTTTCAGCTTGCTCTCCCAAGTCTAAGAATTTTTTTGACTTTGCCACGATCAATCCTATGCTTGTAAATAATAAAATTTCGGAGGAANCGGTTACATTGAGTCGCTACTATCGAATGTATTGATATAGTTATCTAATAGAACTGGAATAAATCTCAGCGAATATAGTTTGATATTTTTTGAATTATGAATTTTTATCAATGGGTCAGAACTTATTGGCTACCCTGTATTTCAATAATTAATTAAACCATATTTATCCTATAGATGCATGAATATAACCTGAATAACAAGGGACACTGAATCACCTGGGGACGAAAATTCCAGGGGACGAAATTTCCGGGATTCTTCAGTGACGATGGTTGACCAGTTGATTATATTGTTAAACAGGGCCGTAGCCATGAAAATTAAAGTTTTCCGGGTAAATACAGCACAAACAAGACAAAGTGGTCAGGTTAACTTGTACAACTGGACCTGTTGGTGAATTATTGGAATATTTGGTAACAAAATCGGTCTGGTTAAAACGTGACAAACCGGACCGAAGGCTACAGCCCCTGATATATTATATAAGGTGTGACTCTAGCCAGGGCTATAATTCTAAGTCAATGATATTTTTAAATATTATTCCAGAGGTTGATTAAAAGTATACCCAGAACTCTAGAAGGATCTAAATCGATCTCAGATAGTAGTTACAAGTTGAGATGATGTCAATATTAGGTCGGAATATAATCATACCTATGTCGCAAAGAAATACAAGAAAAGCTTGTTAAAAAATAGCTTACTATATTCCTACGCTGGGACTGGTTAAATACCGTTAATTAACAAGTAGATGAAACTCGACCATGATCTGGCCAACCTGACTGCGTGGTGCTATATTGGGGAAATTCAGTACCAAAAGTGGTCAGGTTGATACCTGACCAATGGCTACGGCCTTGGTTAGGTGACCAGTTGTTATTAGGGTAAGTGACCAGTTGATTGAGGTGGTTTGAAAAAACCCTGTTTCTACATTACTATCTGTTCTCGCATACCTTTGAGTGTCTGTGACACCGAGTGGATTTAACCTACTTCCGTTTGTACTGGCAAGTCACCCCGCAGTTATCTAACATTGGCATGTACAGGGTTCAATCCAGGATCATATTCCTAACTATTCTTTCATTGTATTTAGCCTATGCAGATATTTTGCAATTAAGATACGACTTAAATACAAACAACAATAATTCCAATATAAATTACAACGGGCGTTCAGAATTCATATATTTTCTCGAAATAATCACCATTAACTTCTATGACTCGTTCTAGACGATCTAGCCATCTATAAAATACATTTTATAGTCTCAGGGTGGGATGTCTTTTAGGGATCACTAAATTGCGTTACCTAGGTCGATTCTGGTATCAAAATGCCTGTCTACAAGGTCCTTTTTCAACTTTACAAAGAGCCGGAAATCACAAGGAGCAAGGTCAGGTAAGTTTGGTGGGTGACCTAGCTCTACAACTCTCATTCTATCCAACGGTGACTTTACGAGCTTAGTTTTATGTGGCTGTGCATCATCGTGCAATTNGCAAAAAATTACAATTAGCGATAGACACATCGATGAAAAAGCCAGAAGATATACAAGTTCAACATTCATTATTCAATATATTGAAATATGAACTTACTATTGGAGAACAGACAGGAAAACGAGGATATCACTTGGAAAAGGTACATCAAATGCTACTAACAATACCTGCAACCTCAGTCGAAGCGGAACGAGCATTTTCTTGTTCGGCATATTCATGTAACAAATTAGAACAAGACTCAGTGATAGCACTTTGGATACGCTAGCATTCATAAGGACCAACAAGAAAAAAAATTGATGATAAACTAAATAAACTTATTACTCATTTATATTCATCTTGTACCCCCTATGTACCCCTATATTATACTTTCATTCTATCAGACTATCATATAATTAAACAAATTAAAAAATTGTTAGAGAGATAACTATCATCATTTATCAAGAATTCCCGGAAATTTGCGGGATCCCGGGGTCCCGGGATTTTAAATATGGAAATCCCGAAATCCCGGGATTAAAAACCCTAGTGCCAGAGTATCGAACGTTTTAAAGGGTGCTTTCCTACTAGAACAAATGGAAAAATGATTGAAAATCTAGATTTTTTATATGAGGAGAACAAAAAGAAGAGGCAATTTTAGCAAAATAATGTCCATCCAGGAGCAGATTTAACTTAACAAATGCATAATTGCTCAATCTTTTATTTTGCCTAAATATTAAGAATATAATAGTGAACTAGCGCGTGAATTAAGCAAAGTATATAAGTAGTAACATATTCACAATATGTTGGCCACAAATTCATATTTGGAATCAGCGTACCTGATTACCCCAGTAAAACTGTTGAAAGCAAGTTTCTAAGATTAAATGGAAATTCTTTAATTTATCTATACTATTAAAACGCGATTAATCTGTGTATATATATACGTGACGCTTCGCTAGCTCGCGCTGCGCGGTTTGCGTACACTTTGTGTTCGCCAGCACTTCGTACCTCCAATTTAACAAAGTATAAAATTGCAAAATGAATCCATAAAACACGAGCCTTTGGCTCGGCGCAATACGCCTCGAAGTATCCATTATTATCCAAATTAACGGCCCCTTTGAGTATTAATATATATATATATTTAAAACAATATAATTCACAAATATACGTATATGGCTATATATTATTGAATTATTTCGTTTAAGATCAACCACCTTTGTAGCCGTATAGCTCAAACCTATATGTATTATTTGAAATTTGTTTACGTTATACTCATACAAACAACAATAAATTTACATATCAACTGAGAAACAAACAAACATTGCCATATTCTAACTCATCATACTCGATTACCCCAGTATTGTATTTGAATGTATGATTCTACCACAATCTGAAATTCTTTTTACTTAATATGCTTAAAACATCAATAAATTTACATATGAGAAACTTCAAAATGCGCGAAATTCGGTTTCAGAGTATTGTATTTTCCCTGGGTAGCCGTTTAGAGCAAGCCTGTATGTATATTTTAATCGTAGGACAGATTCCGAACTCGAAATAATCGTAGGGCATATACCGGACTCAGGCATAGGAATGATACAGTCATTCTGATTTAGAATACAACATGGGTAGTCACCTACCCCAGTCATGAAATTGAGCATACAACTTAGAGTCACTTACCCCGATTTGGTGTATATAACAACCCTATCGTATTGCGCAAAAAATTCTCACGATGTCTTCAGTGAGTTTAACAATTATTTTAAATGGATATTATCTATATTATTAAATCTCAATGATTGTTTGTTTGTTTGTTTGTCTGTTGTCAAGGAAATGATTTACGGTATGCAATTTTAAATTATCCCATAACTATGTATTTATCATGTTTATCAAGGAAGTAAATAGAATTCAATTAAACTTCACTAAATATCTCAAACATGCTGAATCCGATTTTCGCACTTTTGGATTAATCATATGTAAATTTATTGTTGGTTTTGTGGATACATAGTAAAATATTATCCAAATCTCAAAATATAGTACAAGCCTACTCTAAACGGCTACCCAGGGGTAACTAAGTACGCTAAATACGAATTTCGCAATTTCAAGTTTCTCATGTGTAAATTTATTGTTATTTTTATGAATATAAAGTAAACAAATTTAAAAATTGAGGTAGAATCATACTTTCAATGACTATACTGAGGTATTCGAGTATGCTGAGTCCGAATATGGTATTGTAAACAACATTAATATTATTAAACCTCAATTGATGTTTGTCTGTTTGTTTGTCTGTTGGATACCTCGAGGCGTAATGCGACGAGTTCATCGCGAAGCGACGAGCCAAAGGCTCGTTAAATCTAAATTTTTGTTTGTTTGTTTGTTTGTCTGTTGTCAAGGAAATGAATTACGGTATGCAATTTTAAATTATCCCATAACTATGTTTTTATCCTGTTTATTAAGTAGTAAATAGAATTCAATAAACTTAACTAAATATATCGAACATGCTTATTCGATTTTCACAATCATATGTAATTTTATTGTTGTTTTTATGAATATAATGTAAACAAATTTCAAAATTAAGGTAGAATCATACTTTCAATGACTGTACTGGGTATTCGAGTATGCGGAGTCCGAATATGGTATTGTAAACGACATTACTAAAATTAAATCTCACAATTGTTTGTCAGTTGAATACCTCGAGTCGCAATGCCGAGTTGATCGTGAAGCGGCACACCATAGGTTCGTTTATATATATATTCAAAGATATGTTTTATGGTCTGCTAAAAACAAGAAATATCAAATTCTTAAATATAATGTCTCTAGATTCATACTACTAATAAATTCCCTCAATTGACTTGAAAAACGTATTCGTATGGTTCAATACAAATGTGGGCAAAGTGCAGCCCGCTTGATAAATGTATGCGACCCTCGGGGTTCTTTTGAAAAGGGCATGAATGCGGCCAACGAATTTTTCTGACACTTTTAGCCTTCATTGACTTGAGATGCGTATATCTTATGCTTCCATATATTATCTTACCTTTCTGTAACGTCTTTGTATTTCAGACAAATGGCACTGTTTGGGTCATCATATACATTTGAACAACTCTTCTCTCGCATGAAAATTATTAAGCCAAAGTAAAGAAGTGTGTTAAGTGATCATAACTTGGAAGCAAGTTTGCGCCTTGCTACCACAAGCATTGAAACGGACTTCGAGGTGTGGCCCTCCAAGTCGGCTCTAAATTTCTCTGCGGCCCGAAAGCTAACTTTTGTGCCAACCCCCAGTTTAACAATTAATATCTAAATATATATACAAAATCTATATTATTAAATCTTAATTGTTGTCTGTTTGTTAGTTTGTCCGTTGTCGAGGAAAGGATTTACGATATGCAATTTTAAATTGTTGCATAACTATGTATTTATCGTGTTTATTAAGGAAGTAAAGACAATTCAAAAAACTTCAGTAAATATATTGAACATGCTGAATCCAATTTCACACGTAGATACTTGCTCTCAACGGCTACAAAGCGGTTGATCTTACAAATAATTCTATAATATATATGCCATATAAGTATATTTGTGAGTTACATTTTTCTATATATATATATATATATATATTATAAACTCAAAGGGGCCGTCAATTTGGAGAATAATGGATAAGTCGAGGCGCAATGCGCCCAGCTCATCGCGAAGTGAGAAACCAAAGGCTCGTAATATAAAATCATGACTAAGTAGGAGATAATGTAGTTAATGTACTTCTGGAAACTCTCTTAGTTTTCAGTCACGATAAACGGAAATTTCGTTCCAGGAAATTTGTCCCAGGATATCCATGAGTTAGATACACTAAATTCCTGTATACTTAGTGAAACCAAACTAGTCTTGCAGATACAATAGATGTATATAATTTACACAAGTCATATCGTAGGTGTGAAAGGTATACTTCCTGACAACTATCTGGCAAAATATACAATCCGTGAATACTCCACGTAGTATATAAGGATACACATATTAAGAATAAGATCAATCAGAGTCCACGAATTATTCACTTGTCATAAACTTAACATTGTAATGGCCGCTGCTCCTCTCAAAATCGAATTGGTTAAACTATAAGGGGGAAAGATAAAGCTAAGTTCCAAGGGTTCGTGTATACATTGACAAAGTCGTCATTGGACGTACAACAGTGGGTATGTGAAATCGGGGGACGTGTAAAGCTCGTATGCACACTAAAGGAGATGTAATTATCAAATTGACACAGATAAACGACATTTATTCTAGTCATACGCATGGGTCTAACCCAGTAAGAATCGAAATGCTTTGAGGTTATAATATAGTAAAAAACGTTCAATAAATTCTGAAGAAAGTACAAGGGTCATTCTTCCCATGGAGCCGAGCGAATGGGATCTTCAAGTATTGCACAAGTCCCTAATTTGGAATCTGTGAAGAGAGTCATCCGTATACACAAAAGGAAATCTGAAGAAAACTGTGGGAATCCTACCTGTGCTGCTGAAATAATCATTGCAGAAAATTACAAAGTGACGGTTAAAGGGAGCCATTTTTAATTTTCGACTCTGGCTTTGGTGACGTCAATCGGATGATTATATTTGCTAATCCAAAATTTTTCGCTCTTCTTTCAGAATCTGAAACTTGGTATGCTGATGGAACTTTCAAGGTAGTACCAGAATATTTTTTTCAGTTGTATACCATTCATGCAGAGAGAGATGGATTCTTCTACCCTTGCGTATATGCATTACTACCTGATAAATCTGGTTCTACTTACAACAAACTTCTCTCTAAACTCCTCGAAATACAAACACAATTAGCCCCTTCCACTATAATGACCGATTTCGAAAAAGCAGCAATTAATGTATTTGAGGACAAATTTCTTGCCGTAATTTCGGGGTGCTTCTTTCATCTCTCCCAAAATGTATATAGAAAAATACAATCAGAGGGGTTAATAACAATCTATCAAGAAGATAGAGAATTCCTCCTGAAATTAAAGATGCTTCCCAGCCTTGCTTTTGTGCCAGAACAAGATGTGATGGACTGTTTTCGATATTCTGATGGCAGATTTTCCAGAATCTGCTTTAGGAGTTGTTGCTTATTTTGAAGATAACTATATTGGTAAAAGACTTCCTAATAACAGTAGAAGGATCCCGTCCTTTCCTACCAGAATCTGGAACACGTACGAGAGGGTACGCCAACAACCACCACGAACTAATAACGTAGTTGAGGGGTGGCGCCAATGCATTTAATTCTAGAGTTGGTTGTTCCCACCCTAGTGTGTCAAAGCTGTTCAAATTTTTGCAACGAGAACAGTCACTACAAGAGTCCAAACTGATAAAGTGGGAGTCTGGTGATACAATAGAACCCAGCAAAAAGTCCACTGAACGAAATGAGTGTATCCAGTTACTTGTTGGAGATTATGAGAACAGGGATATAACAACATATCTTAGGGGAATCGCATACAATTTTGAGTTTTAACTATTGTATTATTCCTCACATACCTACAGGGTGGCCAATAAGTTCTGACCCANATAAAGGGGCTAAGTCAAAGGAATTTGAAAATTCAAACAATATAAAATCAATTTTGCGAAAGTGAGACAGCAAAAATATAAAACCGCAAGGGTCAAATTGAAATATTTTTCAAATTTAAGTCTCGCATTCTCCTAGAAAATGGTAAAGGCAACTTTTCCCTTAGGTAGAAGTTGAACCGACGATTTATACTTTTCTCGATCCGGCCTAATATCCATCCTTAAGTGCATTGTTCCCTACTCCTAAGTTGATTAATTGCACTCAATTGATTGTCAAATGACTGAAATTAACATGAAAATAAACAGAAATTGACCTTAAATCAATATTGAAATGACATGATTAATCTTGAAACCTGAACTGTATGAAATATTTTCAAGATGACCTCATTAGACCTGACTTGGCCATATATTTTGCATATTGACATGACTATGTAGGACCTTTTGACAAGCTTGGTTAGAATCAGATTTTTAGGATACTGCCATTTGTAAGGCATTAGTCGATCGTGTTAAACAAGATCGTGATCCCGATCTCGATCATTTTTCTGATCGTTTGTGTAATATCCAAGATAATTATTTTTGATAGTTACATCATTTCTTATGCCAAAAGAAACATAGGTGGAGAATCAACGCATCCTACGAACGAATATTATTGATTGTTGAACACAAATTTGGAACAATTACCTAAGTATAAAAAACGCTATTAATAGTCATTTAAAGTATACAAAAATGATCGAAAAAATGATCAAAAATTTTTGTACAAAAGGATCGCGATCTTTCATCCGATCCTTAATAAAACAATGATGGGTGATCGTCGCCAGTTTGTCAAAAAAGTATCGCGATCGTGAACGAGCGAACAATGATCATACGATCCTAATGCCCTAGCCATTTGGTATAATCAGTCTTTCAGGATACAGTCATTTGATAGAATCAGTTATTCAGTGTACTTTAATTTGTTAGAATTAGTTTTACAGGATACTATCATTTGTTAGAATTAAGTTTCAGAGTACTGTGACTTTAAATTTTCGATATGAAAACTTCAGTGTTTCCGATCTAAATCTAAATTTTAAGTTCGAAAAATTATGATTTAATGAAAAATATTCTGCAACGAAAAGTGAAGAGAGAACAAGGAAAATGAATGATGTAAGAAATATATTTGGATTGAAAATAGAAGATGGAAAAGACCTGGTAAGAAATATACATGGATTGATTAAAAAACAAATGACAACGACTGGAAACAGTAACAGAATAGCGGCGAAGCAACAGAATAATAGTCTCGTCTTATTCGATGTAGAGAAACAAATGAGATGAGAGTTTAGTCAACTTAAACTCCAAAATTAGTTTGATAATATAATATAAACGGCCAGCCAATATGCATTAACAAATGTTTATACTGTATTTAATAAAATAGATCTTGCGGCTTTCTTACAAAACATTTTGAATAGATGCCATATGTCACCCGGTGTGTATGTACTAAGAATACAGGTATAGTCGAAAACGTTTCTTTCTAAACGTTTGCACAAGACTTTTCTTGTCTAGCAAAGTTACTATATAGTATATACACTCAGAATTAATTAATAGATAAATATTAGGGTGGACCCCAAAAATAAATTTTTGCATTTTTCAATGGGCCATCACACAAATATTTTCAAATACTCGATAATATAGTATCTCTAATTTTGAACCTATTATGAGCATTTTAGAGGTCGCTACCGCAATGATTATGTATTTACATTTGTCAAGTTAATTGATCTGCACATGTATAGCGAAAGCCCTTTAATCGGGACAGCTCGGGAGTCAATGTTCTGCCCCGATTAACCGATTTACCGATTATGATTATTTAAGTATTCAAAACTAGTTTTTCATTGTCACATGACCAGATAAATCTAATTTCTATACTACTAATCCTGATTTATCTAGGGTCTAGTAGAGATTTGGTTGTAGTATGGGTATAGTTCCGCTTCAAGAGGTCATAAAATGCGTTACGCTATATACTTAGAAAGTAAGAAAATAAAGTTTAAATAATAAAGCATGTGCTAATTACTGCAACCCATGCAAAACGTTTGGATATCCAACAGTGTGGTCATTATTGAGGGAATTATACACGGTGGAATAGCCAATGGAACCTGAGGCGAGTGAGTAATGTTAATAATCTTGGTATAGTAATGGTAATCGCATCGGTGTCGTATTGTTATGGTTGTAGATAATATTCAAATTAATTGTTTTAGAACAAACAATTTTACAATGATTCTGAATAAATATAGAATCGTAAAATTGGGATAGAAATCCCAATTAAGCGAATATAATTCATATCCGGTTAATCGGAATAAGAAATCCTAAATAACCGATTATGAACATTCAAATATTCGGGTAATCGGGGTAAAAATCCCGATTAACCGATTCAATGTCCCAATTATCCGACAATATTTCTATGTAAAAAATCTGTTCTCAAACCATTGTCCCGTTTAAGCGGATATCTCTATTATCCGAATCCCGATCAAGCGGCTTCCACTGTACTGTCAAAACGACAGTTGTGTATACATTAGCAATTAATATACAAGTGAGTATATTTCGTATAAATACTACAATCAGTAGTGTGCAATATTAATCAATGGCAACTTCAAGAATGCTACTAATATTTGGCTTATTGGTCCATGACCACTTGATTTATCAGGATCCAAACTATCCTCAAAACTTCAGGTAATGTCAGTATTTTTTTACAACCATTTTCAATGAAAAGGATCATAGTGAGAACTCGACAATCACAGCCGAAGCTCTCCTAATCTTATGGGAGCGGGAGAGAATACTCTTTCGACAGAAAAAGCATGTAGTTAAATCTATTGAGAAAGAAATCACTGCATTACAGAAACTGAAAAATATAAGGAAAATATAGCAAAAGGTAAGAAGTATTAGTTAGAAAAGAGATGTTGATTACTAATGATCGGGATAATCTATTCGACGTTGCGCATCAAGATGCATTAACAATAATCATAAATCCTGAAGACAAGGCTTTTGAACACATGCATCCAAATATTCCTACCTTCCACTCACACAGAGAAAGGTAGTAAGAAGTGGGTGCATGGGTTTAGTTTACATGACACTTTCAAAAATGGAAAGAGATCAATTGAACGAATACTCATTCCTTCTAAATCAAATAGAGAGAGGGATGAATATAGAATAAACAAAGTCATTGCACTTTGGAAGTCACTAGTAGTCGTTGTGAGCCAGATTCTAGCACTGATAATAATGTTTCTGTTCTCTATTCAGTTCGAAAGAGACCAAAGAATATTATGGATTGTGATTTGGCAAGGGCTCTTGATAGAACTAAGGTAAGCGATCGTAATGCAACGTATATTATTGGAGCAACAGCGAATAGACTAGGTCACGATCTAAAAGATATAGTTTGTAATCGGATGTCAATTTATCGAGAAAGAAGCAAATTTCGAAAAGAAATTCCAGAGGCCGAGGAGTTAAAACCAACCGTACCCTTGATATTATATTGGGATGGAAAGATGCTTCGTGATATAATGGGAAAGAAGTTGTTGATCGTCCCCCGGTACTAGTATCTGGAGTTGGTATTCAGCAATTTTTTGCTGTTGTTAAGATTCATTCGGGTACTTGGGATAACATGGCAGGTGCGATAACCACCATCATTGTTGATTGGAATGTGACAGATCAAGTTTAGGAATTTGTTTAAATTTATCCGTTGACATGATAGACTTTTGTAAACAGCAGCTACTAAATTAAAAGCCCTAAGATGATTATTGGGAATTTTTGGAGGTGACAATAATAAATTTGGGTTGAGAACCTTCAGGTGGCATTCAGATAATGGTTCTGGTGCTTTGCATAGATCAAGGTGGATGGCGAAGGAAATACAATGTCCCAAGATATGGCTGTATCGACATCAGTGTAAACTTACATCTATGGAAGAGTTTTGTCTCAAGAATATATGTATGTGCGTTGTCAACTTCTATGTAAAGGCCTGGTTCTTGTCTACATCTGCTCCAAAAGCAGCTTCACAGGATATGAAATTTCCAAAGTAGTTAGAAGAGTCCAATCCAGAATGAGAAATTTCGAGAGTTAGTGTCAAGAAATTTTTGGGTCATCTTTAGTTTGTGAGTAAGGAACTAGTTGCATTAGCGTTTTGGACCAAATGTGCCGAGGCGCATGCATTAAGCCGAATTACGGTGTGGGCACTAGGTAGAATTCCGTGTGTTGGCATTAGGTCGAATTTCATTGTTTGCATAAAGTCAAATTCTATTATAGATATGTTGTCAATAAAGCGAATGTATTTTAGCTGTGAAAATCTCATAATTGAAACCAATTCATATTTTGAGAAACACCGAATCCTTCCTTAAATTTCTAAAAAACCTGCACAAACATTATAAATGCAAAAAATACAGCGATCCGCTATTATGCATCCTCTTCAAATAATTAATCCAACAAAAAGTCCATCCAAACACAAAATTAGCATGGACTCCACATCCCCGTCGCTAGATAGCTTAATAACGAGCACAAATTAATACTCCTAGACCGATAAAGTAGTGAACAAAATCCTTAATCCCGTCTCAATGGTGCGGGTTTATAATTAATACACTAAAAAGTCCTATCACGTCCTCGTTTCTATAAATCCATTTTCTTTATCGATCTATCCACAATATAGCTAAAATGAATTCGCTCTATCACAACATCTTATTTCGACCTAATGCCTAACAATGGGAATTCGACCTATTACATATATATTAAATTCGACCTAATGCAGCGCCCCCCCAATATTCCATCCAATACTAAGGAGATGGTCAATGCGTTGAGGCTTAGTTGTCATATAGGTAATCCGGGCCTGGTCTAGCGTATGGAAGTATTAGAATACAGTTATAAGCGTATGGTCCTGAGAACCTGAATGAAACCCTGATTTCACCATCATACGTCTTCAGCCGGCTGCTTGATTCCTAAAGACTTGGCCGGGATAATTTTCAGCAATCTTTTGTATGTTGCCTCAAAATAACACTGGTCAACATATTTCCACTTTGGAATATTTCTTCTCTGAATCCTAACATTTCCTAGACATTTTTTATGCTGATTCCGCAAAAGAATTCCAATTTACTTCACCACCATACAATTAAATAATTTTGAAATCAAATACTACAAAATTGATAGTATTTCTGAAATTTTATCAATATAATCTAATAATTTGTAAAAGCATCCAATGATTTCACAAACCATCTTCGATTGGTTTGAAACTGTAAGCCAGTTACTATTAGTCTATAGTAGTATGAGAGTCACAACACATTCCATCTGATAGTTTCCTAGAATATACTGTTTAAGTTAGGCCCCTCAAACAAAGTGTTATTACCTTTCGTTTAGTTTCAATCTCTTGAAAGCAGCTTAGGTGGATTAGACATCATCGAACATGATAGATTCATTTTCAGAATGATTTGGGACAATCCTTTTCGAAGAAACTATAGGTTGTACTTGGTGCATAACGGTACTGATATATAATACGATTGAATGGGAAGTTGTACATGGGGAGTATATTGACCGGATTGGCTTATCAATAGTATTCAATATACATGGTAATGATAATCCAATAAATTTTAGATCAGGTACAGCGATATATTGCAATGAATTTATATAGGGAATCCTAATATTTCCTACAGTACAGTGCAACCTGAATAAGTGGAGAAACTATAAATGGGGACCTCTATAAGAGTGAATTTTGGTCAGCCTTAATTCATTTCCATAGAAATAAACATCTATAAACTGGAAGTGGGGAATGGGGCATACCTTAGAGATAATTGTACCTTAGCCCAGTGGTTCTCAAAGTGGGTCGTAGAGACACTAGGGGCCGTCGGAAGCATACTGGTGAGAGGTGATACCGCAATGGGGCGCTGGAGGGGCGCCACGGGTTTAATTCGAAAATATCCACAAAGATCGAACCATATTGTAACAGGATATTCTTAAACAGAACATTGGTGGAACAGAATTTACCAGTTTTCCCGCTTAGCAAAGATTACAATATCAGATAACGACTTGCTCGCTTACTCTGACCATCATGATGCGCTCAAAATGGACATGACTAAGCGTTTCAGGGATCTCTAAGAATTGGAAATAACATATAGGATTATTGATCCATTTTGTGTCCATGTTGAAACAGTTTCTCTGAGTTTGCAAGAAGAGTTAATCGACCTGCAGAATGACTACGAGGAGGAAGCGCGTTTTAACATGATGAGTAACCCACAATTTTGGCCAGCATTCTCCTAAGGTAGCCAATACGTAACATTATGGAAGAAGGCCAAATTGCGAACTTTGGCATTCCTTAAATCATATTTAGCAGAGAAAGGATTCAGTACTGTAGTTCAATTGGTAACCAAACAAAGAAATAGACTTAACATTCACAAGGCGGAGATTTGAGATTGCTGCTCACAATTATGATACCAGACGTGAAAAGTCTCATCCAGAAACACCACAAACAAGTGCACTCTCCATACTGAGTATCCTAAATCTAGTCTACACATTATTAGCATATTAACCCTCCGTTGCTCATGTGAGGTATTTTGCTACCCCAGTAAATTTAGGGTCCCAGATTGCCCGACAAAGACTAAATCGCTGATGAATGAGTAGGGTCCCAGATTATCCCACAAAGGCTAAAACGCTGATTACCTACCGTCAACACCTGTTATAATGACATTTTCGGTTAACCAAATATATTTTATCATAGCTGTTAACTGGAAATAGCGTCAGTTAATCAGTTAACCGCTAACCGAATCCAGCCCTATGGTACGTTTCAATTATTTATCAACACTTAGTTCACAATTTCTATCAGTTATGTGGTTTTCGAAGGTGAATTGGTACGAAACAACAAAAAGAACGGCACTGAAGCTCAACAATCTAGCTGGAAGTTTGAGGAACGCCGAGGTCCCAGGCGTTTAAAAACGTGTGCATTTGGTTGCTTGCTTTTTGCAATCAATTAATTCTGTCTCACAAGTGATATATTGTAATGCAATTAACAACGTACAGGGGTGTAGACTCGGGATGTGGATTGGTAGGGCCTTGGAGTCATGATGACAGTATTGGTAGGGCCAGCAATGCTTTTCTATTAGTCCCATGGAGAGAGCAAAATTATTGGTAGGGCAATAGTCCTACCAACCCTACCGTTGCCTACGCCGATGACGTATTATATTCATTCATTATTTTCATATTCTATTATTCTGCTTCAATTATTATTAAGAATACTGCATCAACCTAATTTTTCTTCCTCCATATTACGATAATACATCGATTGATTTCACCTGAGTGAGCATGTATTATTAATATTTAGAGCAAATAAACAATATTCGAGATGTCCATAATATAAAATATCCAATAGACAAAAATTTCAATTGCTATTCCTATCCGATTCAAACAGGGTTTCTGTGGGAATTCCCATGGGTTTTTCCGAAGGTTTTCCATATGTCAATCCAGTGTTTCTGCCTTCAGTTAGGAATCCCGCAAACTAAGTATGATGAATTTCGCGCATCCTAATGCTGGGCTCTCAACTATGACACTGTCTCAACTACCACGATATTGGGTCAATATTGACTAGAGATTCATTTTATCATTTCATCGAAAACTAATACCAACTAGTACATCTCACGAGAGAATCATGAGATTTATCGTCTCCCAATTTCAAGAATTTTCAGGCTGACACTTGAGAGCCCTGCCTAATATACTAAGAACATGGGGATTATACCTGATATATCTCACATTTCGCGCACAAATGAGATTTTAATATCGAAATTGCCGCAGAAAGAACAGAATTCCCATTCCATGTGAATCCCCAACGGCAACCCTGTCAATATATTGAGTGTTCCTAAGGGTTTTAGAGGTACGAAATTTATACACACGAATTTTGCTAGTTCGGTGTTTTTAAATGTTACATTTTTGGTCCGTATTCTCAATTTCAATCGTTTTGGATGATATAATCGCATCACGAATGCATATATAACAGCAATGCATTGGTGTTTACAATTATTGTCACCAAACAGCATGGATCATATCAAAGAATAATTCCAGCAGTTAACCAGTCAACCGCTATTATTGAAATGGCTTTAACCGCCGCCTGAATTCGGTTAACCAACCCCAGTCCTGAGGGTACCGTACCAGAAAAATTCATTTTCAAGAGCAACAATACTATGATAAACACTAATTCAAAGTTACAAAAATAGCGCGCATGTTTATTGTCCTGAATCATTATTCAGGAATTTTGTTTGAAGGTGTAACCTAAGTTTCCCGAATGTAAAATGATGAGTTCTCTACAACGATCACCAAAGGAACATCATAGGAGTGGGCATTCAAGGGGAGGACATAAGATTATGAATAGGGTGTTCGCAAGTACCAGATAATGTTTTTAATCCCGGGATCCCGAAAGTTATTGTTTCAGGACTAATTCCCGAGATTGTTTCTTCAATCCCGGGATATCTTCTTGATTGCATATTGACATGCTCTATGATCATTATGTACATTTGTATAATTGCGTTGAAATGATTTAGTGATTTAATTAGTTTCGTATTGTTAATATTGAATGAAATATGTTTTCAAATGAATAAGACACCAAAATTAATAAATGCTTAACAAGTCAGAGAATTCAAGCAAACTTGTAAGGTACCACTCAACCATTCTAGCCATTCAAACTTCAAATATAAGGTCAATCGTCCGAAAAGCCTCAATTTCATTCTAAATCGTATTTGTTGCATTGTCGTTATATCGTACCTTGAATGGCTGGAAAAGTTATGTTTCAAGAGCTTGCAGGATCCAAAATTTGGAACCATTTTAAGCGCTTGGTATGTGGGAAAGTAGCTCAGTGTAATTCTGTAAAAAGGTACTTAAATGCGAAGGGGGATCAACAAAGGGGCTACACAATCATCTTAAATCACAGCACCAAATTGATTTATTGAAACGCTCAAATAATGAAGAAAGTGCTATCTCAAATACTTGTGCGGTTAGGAAATTAGATTATTACATGAACGACGCTAGCCTACCAGCTGTTTTAGCCAGGATGACAGCTTGCGATGGGCTTTCATTTAATATATATACTACATCAATGGACTTGAGAAAATCTCTTGCTGCACTAGGACAATCACTACCAAGTTCTGTTGTCGGAATAAGAGATCAAGTGCTAAAATATGGTC
>JAKMXF010000358.1:0-123547 GCA_024704765.1 Oopsacas minuta | reverse complement strand
AAAATCGTTTATTCTCCTCATAGTCTCCTTTCGGTCGAGGGATCGCTCGAAACCACTTTTCACGAGTTTCAACATCAGTAGGAAAGGAAAAAGTAGGCACATATGAATCACCTTGACTGTGATAATTCGACTTACAACCAGGTACTAGGCATGTCATGTTGAATATGTGATGATGCGGTACAAATATTGCAGTAATTGGAAGAAACGAAAATATTTACAATAATTATTATATATTATCAACATTGAATACAAAATTTATGGGTGGGTAAAACATTTTTCATATTAAGACGTTTAAGACACAAAATTTCAAAAGTAATCACAAGTATTGACGCTAATACATAGTTTGCATGTTGCTACATAAGATCTCTATCCTCATAATGAATTATACATATTCTTAGAGCACTATAGGCTAGGCCGGAACAAGAAAAGTATAAATCGTCGGTTCAACTTCTATCTAAGGGAAAAGTTTCCTCTACCATTTTCTAGGAAAATGCGAGACTTAAATTTGAAAAATATTTCGATTTGACCCTTGCGGTTTTATATTTTTGCTGTGTCACTTTCGCAAAATTGATTTTATATTGTCCGAATTTTCAAATTCCTTTGACTTAGCCCCTTTATATATATTATTTGGTAATAGTAAGTCGCATATTTGCTATTGAATGGTATATTAATCGAATTTCTATGTCCAAGGATACTCAAGTTATCAAGATTTTTTTTGCATATTCTATCATACCCTAATATTATTACCCACCCCCCTTTTTTTCCGATTATTTGAAAATTATTAGCTTTTTTATCTATCGTGGTAAATGATTCAATTATGTTATATCAAGTATATTTAACATGCATAATCTTTCTTTGACTCAAATGCGGGCATTTTTTCTCTTGATGTTAGGGTTGAAAGAATTAATCCATGTCTCGCATCTTCTCCTGTTACTGAACACGAACTTTTAGTGACTAATTGAATAGTTCTTTCAACAGCTTGTGTATGACATGGATATGCTGGAATTTCTAGTGGAGTACGTACACAATTAATTAGTACTTCTTTTGAGAGGTATCTTGTAAAAGGCGGTTCTGTGATAAAAGAGGTTTCCCAATCAATCATATCCATATATGTTTCAGCAGTGAACCTAATTGAAGGAAGATTAAATGGGCGAATTTCAATCGGTCTAAATGATGAACTGTTAATTCGGATATCTAAAATAGTCTTCACTGCCTTTTGTCTAATTTGTTCATCATTATCTGCAAGCATCGATAACAAGAGATTTTCTGGATGACAAAAATATGAGTTTCTCTGTATCACATCGCAAATTACTTCTTGGTCAGACTCCGGTAGATCTCGTAGCAAAGATATCGCAAAAAACATATTTTTAGGTCCATCTGTGCAAATCGGGTTACTCTTGATTCTAAACCAAACTGGTGCATAATAATTGACGATAAAATTGACAAGTCGGGATAATTCAGGTGTGGGATGTATCGTAGAAATGTACGACCTAAGTAATCTGTTGGCCAGTGTTGTCCATCTAGCATTATTAAAGGACCAGGTTGCATCGATGCCAGTTCAGATGAGCAAATACCAGTCTGAACTGCATGGCAGATATTATATAGATATTTCTGATCTTTATTTAAATTCTTGAGAATATCGCAATCAATAAGTTGAGTTTTACCGCATAAAGGATGATACGCTGCAATTGGTTTGCAAGTAAAATCACAATTAAGTTCTTTACCAATTACTCCTTTAAAAGAATTCGGTCCACTGGTTTTTCCATCTATTATTTGAAAGAGATGCCTCAATGGAAGTTCATTACCATGTAATTGGCAAATAAACCAGTGGAGTGGTTTTGTGAACTCTAGTTCAAGTAATCTAATACACCCATTGTAGATTCCAGTGTTAACACGAGCTCCATCAGCTCCAACCGCCATTAAATTTGAATTACGCTCCCTGCAAAGATCAGTCAATTCCTTTGCTATATCTTTGGCTTTACCAGAACTTGGTGTTATATGGGCAACATACTGATTCCCCGGTTCAGATAAGACAGTATAATGTTCTTCATTTGCAGTATCCTGTTGCAAATGTCCATCTTCTCTTTCTACCAGTACTCGAGTTTGATCTTTACGGCCATCAAAATATATTGCAGATATATCATTGATAGTTTCGTGAGCCTCATTAGCCAATTCCTTTCTCACAGAGAATCTAGATCTACGGAGTTTGTTTCTATCAATAATTTGACTATCTTCTTCCGGTGTGATAATACCGTAATCCTGCAGTACTGCGTTAGCTATAGCTGCGCCTGCCCGATCGCTAATTTGATATCTATCACACATTATGGCTAAATTTCGTAATTGATTATGATTACGTGTATACTTGTGAGTATTAGATGTACTCGAGTCAAAAGATTCAAACTCTTCAAAGTCACATTCTATAAATTCTTGCGAAGGTTGAACTGCATGTAATCTCTTCATTTCCCTTTTTTCTCTTTCATATTGTGCCTCTTTTCTTTTTTGTTTAACAAAATTTTTAGAGGTTGTCATGCAATCCAAGCTGGATATAAATAATTTTCGAGCGTTTCGCTGATCAAAGAGAAATGGCCACTCACGGCGTGGTATCTTTTTATCAAGAGAGCAAAAACATTTACCTTCCTGAATTAGGCATTTGCAACTTGAGACATCGAACAAGACATTGAATTCGGAAATAATAGGCTGTATACGGTCAGGTTGTTGTTTGTTTTGGATACTTTTTCCGTAGTATTTAGCTTTCTCAATAATATCAGAATTGATGTACTGTTTTATTTTGAGCTCTGATATAGTGGGTATGGAAGCCAAATTATAGATACGCACTAATACTTCAGTTAGTTCTTTCGCTATATCATCTCTAGTTGATTTAGAATCTTCATTTCTAAGCATTCTATAATGATTGTATAGATCTAGTTTTGTTGGAAGTTGATTTTCTGGAATGGGTCCTGGATAGCCAAAAATAGGATGAAATACTTTACTACGCGTGTTTTCTGCCATTTCAAAAATAAATATATTTTAGGAATATAATCACTCAATAATATGAATGATTTGATCGAGCATTGATATAGATACTATAATTGACCATAAATTCCATGCTAGATAAATGGTAACTAAGTTAGAACAAGAGATAAGGAATGTTGGTAAAATTTCTTTGTGGTAACCTATTGAGGAATTTGGATCTGATAAAGAAATATACTAAGTTTGGTGATTATATAAAAATTTTACTAAGAATATAGAATTTTCAAATAATCGGAAAAAAAGGGGGTGGGTAATAATATTAGGGTATGATAGAATATGCAAAAAAAATCTTGATAACTTGAGTATCCTTGGACATAGAAATTCGATTAATATACCATTCAATAGCAAATATGCGACTTACTATTACCAAATAATATATATAAAGGGGCTAAGTCAAAGGAATTTGAAAATTCGGACAATATAAAATCAATTTTGCGAAAGTGACACAGCAAAAATATAAAACCGCAAGGGTCAAATCGAAATATTTTTCAAATTTAAGTCTCGCATTTTCCTAGAAAATGGTAAAGGCAACTTTTCCCTTAGGTAGAAGTTGAACCGACGATTTATACTTTTCTCGATCCGGCCTACTATAGGCGATTAATTCGCGCGAACAATACGACTGAATTGGATACTCAAACATGTGCAAAACTGAAGTTTTATAAATCAGGCAAAATTATACCAAAATATGTTCTAAGGAGTAAGCAGTTGTTGGATACACATAAATGTTAAAATCACTTTGATATATTAAGAAATACAAAAGTTATGATGTAAAGTAGTCCGATGGTAGTGACAATCCATGGTCCAAAATTTCGATAGAGTGCCATTGCCTTAGTATATAGAATGCTATGGTACAATATATTCGAAAATATAGCTATATAGCCACTAATTATACAGGGTCGCTCCAAAGTTCTGATACAAACCATTTTGTCTATAATATTTATTCAGCATGACCTACATTATTGATTCTCTATATATAATTACTACATACTATTAGGAAGAGATTGCCTAGTCATTTATTCAATATAACCACCCTTTTTGGAAATGACAGCCCTGAGTCTGTTCGGGAATCCTTCTACTGCGGCACGCAGAGTTTCTTGGGGTATCTTCTCCCATTCTCGACACAAGGAAATCTTTAGAGAGCTAACTGTGTTGTGTGACACAGAACAAGCCTTGTTTTCCAAGATAGAAGATACAGAATAGTCCATGGGATTTAAATCAGGACTGTATGGTGGCCATTCATCCTTATGTATAAAATTGGGAATATTGTGCTTCAGCCAATCTTGGGTCGTATTGGCCGTATGGGCGGGAGCACCATCTTGTTGGAAGACAAATTGCTGTCCAGAAAACATGGTCTGGCTCAGACCTTTTACCACAGGCTCTAATACAAGCTCTTGGTATGTTTTGGCATTGATTTTCACTCCTGGGGGGATGAAAATCAGTGGTGTTCGACCAACAGCAGAGACCCCAGCCAAAACCATCACCGACAGTGGTTTCTTCATCCGACTGATATATCTGAACTTATCAGGGATCGCTGAAACTGAGGTCGAGATGACTCTGTCGTTTTGGCTATTTGTAGCCTCTTCAATGGTGAAAATTTTCTCATCTGAGAAAATGGTATTTTCGAGAACTCCAATAGCGTGTAGAGCAAGTAGGCTCTTGCTCCGGGACACTCTCTTTTCTTTCACCGACCCAGATAGGAATTGTACCTTTTTGCGTTTAAAAGAGCGCATTCCTAGGTCCCTTTTTACAACCTTTTGTATTGCTCGGCGAGATATATTGAGCTCCAAGGCCATTTTCCTCATCGAACGGTGTGGGTTCCGCCGAATCCGTTCTCGCACCACTTTCTTGAGAGCTGAGGTCGTTACAGAGCATGGACGACCAGATCTCGGCTTGTCTACAGTGTCCCCAGTTTCCTTATATCGATTTATCGTCCTGTAGATAAATGCTCTACGTCCTTTTGCAACGAAAATTCAACCAAATGGTCAGAAGGACTTAGATTCGTCCAATGGAAAATTAACACAAGACTACATACAGGTATTATTTTATTTTTAAGATCAATAATTATAACAAAAATGTACAATAAAATAGTATTTATGCATTTATATTTGGACTATCTTAGGAATTAGAAGGACTCCTTATGAAGCTGGTTTTGGGATAAGACCACAACTAGGAGTAGTTTCAACCAACCTCACAATCGATGCAGCTTCTATTCTAGAGACTGAAGAGCAATTAGAAGAAATTTTGAACTCAGAAGAAGAATATTCGAAGCAACAGATTTTAGGACAAGACGATATAGCCTCAGACACGGCATCAATCACTCAACAATCTGAAATAACAAACTATAATTGTGTATCATGTCAACAAATATCCAGTGGAGCGCACACTTGTATGTCTTGTGGGCTTTTTTGCCATGCTATACCACTATGTTCTGTAAACAATGGAAGTGAAGAAGAAGGATTTGGTTCAGCTGTATTATGCAGACTATGTCATCAAGGGAATCAAATTACGCAGCAGCGAAAAGGAGCGAAAAGAATACAAGGAGTGCAGGCTGATAAAATGTTCGAGCAATCTAGAAAACAATTCAAACAAGCAAATATTGGGGATACAGTAATGGTCCCTTTACCCGACGTAGATCGAGGTAAAGGTGACTTTCGAAACATTAAAGCAGTTGTTGTGGCAGTCGAGCATACTGGTACCTACAAGCTAGGTACAAAATACGGCCAATTGAATTCGCATTACACCAGAAATCAATTTACTCCATGCCTGGATAAATTCTTGGACATAAATGATGTCCAAACAGGAAAAGAGATTTCTTTGCGACAGTAGCACGCAATAAACCAGTTGGGACAGGTCAGGGATGTTTCATTGCTCTTGTAAGAAATCATCTCTTCGTACTACGTGCAAGTGTTATCGTTCAAATCGACTATGTCACAGTAGGTGTCATAACAACCAAAGCTGCAATAATAAGTAGAGTTGTGAAAATAGAGACCTCATAGTGCTATTAGCAAAGAATAAACGTAAGCCAAGTAGCTGAGTATTTATAGGAGAATAACTAGCCAAAACTTATTTGGGAAAGATATCCCCAATTATTTATGATTAATTTTCAAGTTTATGTATCATCCATAACATTATTAACATAGATATGATTAAACCTCATTATTGAATAAAAGTTTGTTAATCTGACGAAAGTATTTTATAAAAATTACTGATAACAAGATAAGAAAATTGTATATTGCGTATGGATAATTGTAAATCGTATATTGTCCAATAAGAGTAGCATTATGCATATTGCCTGGACATTATGCATATTGACTAAGAAAGTAGCATTTTTGCATAATGCTCAATTTCTCATACTGCCCGTAACGTGTACACTGAATTGAAAATTTGAAAAGACCTTTTGTATATTTAGAAGTTCAATACTCACCGGTCCCGTGGGGATGAGAATGAGATGGGAATGTGAATAGTATTTTCCTATTGGAAGCCTGTGGAAAATCCTAGATCCTATGAGATGCTTTGGGAATTCTGTGGGAATGGGAATCAAAATTACATTTCCACGGCAACCCTACAGTGCTCGGCTATATACGAAAATGAGAATATTGGGATTGTGATTATTTGACTGGATATTTATACCAATATTGGCTTAAAATGACCACTTCGCCGAAATCTAGTGCTAAAGATCTGAAGCTCCTTCTTTAGGAAATATTAACAATCTTTACAGACCAAATGTCCTTCCTGCTGTTCGGAACACCATGAACCAGTGTGTAGGACATAGTCGCCATGTTTGGGTACACGGGTTCTGAAGTCTGGATCCCCAAGTTTAGAGAAGAAGACTGTATTTATGTGAGTTTTACATAAATATAGCAGTGAATTCGCTCCAAGGTTGGATTTTGTTTCCTAAACTTGGCGCCAATGGTGTCAGATAAACGAGGAGTGTAAAGAAATATTAATCAAAACAAGGGGGCATATTTCTCCAATTATTAAACATTTTTCAAAAAATATTTAATTTGAGTTTGCATGCATGGATTGAAATGTTTTGAACTCATCAATTGAAAATATGTTATTCAGTACTTGTACAAATGCTGTATAGGGTATATACTTCAGAGAAAGACTTCACTTATTTTACAATAGAGAAACAACATTTAAATACAACCAGGACCGCTGTTTATGACCTCGAAAATAATGAACATTCTCTTATTATGAACCAAGCCAGTGGCCGCAATAAAGGAATTTATATAAGATTAGCAGTAAAAAATTCTCATAATATGGATTCCCTATATCTGAAGAAGAGTTTGTGTTCGATGGAGGTTCACAATAAGCGACCCTGACTGTCATAGGCGCCAATTTTTGGGTACTGGGGGGCCTAAACCCACCAAGGTTAGAAGCAGAGACCGACTCTTATGAAATTTAGAGAGAGATATCTGCAATTCCGTGTGTTGGCTCATAGGTTTGATTTAATTTCCGAAAAATGCTGACTATACAGTCGAAATCGGGGTTTTATCCGCCGGGAATTTTTGTCTCCCTGGATTATTTTGCCTCGTTGCAATTCTTTGTTTCTCCCCAATGCTATTCATATATAAAACTAATTGGGTATATTTGCTCCGGATCTTTTTGGGTATCGGGTTTTTTGTTACCTCAATCATGTAAAAATGGGCAGTGTTAATGCAGTTTCTTTTGGGATATTTGTCTCTCCGTTTCTTTCCCTCTTCCATGTGTCAAGTGATCAAATATTCCTGATTTAGGTTGCAATTTTCATTAGCCAAAATGATTAATTATTGATAAATGTTTATTTGTATACTTAAATTATTATTATATGTAGTCTCTGTACAGCATTGATTAATTCGATAACATAAGACTAAGAATTTCACCTTCTACGCAAATAATGCTTTCGTAGTTGGAACGGGTTATATTGCCTACCGGGTTTTTTCCTCTTTTTTCGTGCATTTTGAAAGCAAATAGACCCGATTTCGCCTGTACTATCAAACACTCTCACATCTCCTGTACTGTTACTGGTAGGTTTAACATGCACGTTGAGTAAGTTATGATCAAGTTTATACAAAGGTCTTATCATAACTATGTTGAATTATATACGTTTAACAAAGCATGTATAGTTAGTAAATTAGACTGTTTGTAATTATTTTATAATAGGAGAAAAGAATTTACCCTCCATTCACAGCTTCAGTGTCTTATTACTTGAGTTAAGAAATGCAAATAGAAACAGTAGATACACAACAAATGAAATTCCAATTGATATAGATTCAAACAATCATTACTTTTTCTGTTCATTCCAGTGGGAGAAAACATACTTACAATGTTTGATACAGCAATCTGAGCAGCAGTAATATAATCCTCTGAATTCATCATAAACTGCCTTATTGGAGCAATTGAGATTCTGACATTCATCATTTGTTGTTGATTTCGAGGTTGATCGAACACTAGAGGACGATTCTGCTTTATCGAATTTAAACCTTTTTGTAGATGGGGTGGTATTTTCTGGAATTAACTCATCTTTTTTGTTGAATGGTTCTTTTTTGAGTATTCTTTCATATTGATTTGCAACTTTGTACTTTGTTTTATCCAAACATTTCTGCAATTCCTTGTACTCATTCTCAGATAGTTTCCTCTTAGCTTGATTTACCTTATTTTGGTTTATTTGTAACTCTTCGTGCACAAGCTCAGGCCACATTTGTTCTAAGTCAATTCTCAACTGATCAGCCTCCATTTCAGGATTATGAGCTTTTACTTCTTCAAATAGATTTTGATAATTAACTGAGAACACTTTTTGTTGAGAGTTGATTAGATAGGTGTCTGTACTATTGTCGGGAGTTCTGATCTCATCAGATGTTTCTGAAATAAGTTCGTCTCTAAACAGAGATGTTATTCTTTCCCGAATTGGGTTTGATTTATTATGGTTAGAAATGAGATCATAAATCGGTTTAGAAGTTTGTTCGAATGCTGTTGTTTCTCCAGTTTTTGAAAGTGAGAGTATTTCTTCATTATTCTGTATAATAATATCGCTAAAAGATTTTAGCTGATCATCAGATAGAGAAGATAATTTATTCGTACCCGTGTGAAATGAATTTGAGTCATTTATGGGGTAAGTAAATTCAATTCTATCAATTGATAGCATACTACTAGTGCTAGAGTGCAAATTTTCTTCATCGATTTCATAGATCTCAGCGTTAATAGTTGTATTATTAGGGAAAGAATCAGTTTGGGAGGAAACTACACTTTTGTCATATTCTAACTTGGAATTAATTGTAGCCTTCTGTATTATTTCATGATTCTCAGAATTACTAGTTTTTACAAGTCTTAGTTGTTCACAAGTCAGAACATTAAGAGATTCAGCAAATATTCCGCCTGCTACTCCAGATTCGGCAATGCTCTGTGAGTGAAGTTTCATCAGCAAAATTAGTGTATGAATATATGCTTCATGTTCATTTAAACTTATATTGCTAACTGCAGAAATACCTTTATGTTGGGAGGCTACACTTTGATAGTTACGTCCAATCCTCGCACTACTTGAATAACTATGCTCCCCTAACAAACGGTAGGCTATTCTAGCTTGCTCTGATCTTCTCATTGCTTTATAGATAAACTATAAGAATAGTTAATTATCTCAGAACAGAGTTACAACATACATTTACATAAATATATAGTATAGTTTAAATGGATCAGATGAAACAAGACCACGGGTCTGCAACTGCGCTGGCTAACATTGTATATACACTTTTAATTGCAAATTGCAAGTTGTATAACATCTTTCAATTACATACTAAGTGTGATAGAAACGTTATAGGTACATTTGTCACTATTGCCATAGAAAACACTATTATTGCCATAGAAAACACAAAACATTACTATTGCTATATTAAACACTTCAGTAGGTATAATCATAAACATATAGCGAATTTTCGAACTATAGTGATATCGTATACAGTAGAACCTCTATAAATCGACACTCGTTTGGACATGAAAATAGTGTCGGTATAGCAAATTGTACTGTGTAAAGCTATTTCAGATCAGAAACACTGTTGGATTATAGAGGTCTTCCAGATTATACAGATTACGGTTTATGCAGGTTCTACCAATTTTTAAATAAGATAAATTTTCATTTTATTCACTTGCTTTCTTTATTGGTAGCCTGTTATTGTTGGAATCCATGGGGAAATATTTTACTGATTTAAGTGAAATAAATTAATGATATGAATAACTGTCTTGTTGCGATAGGATTGATCAATTTACCTTGCAATTTAAGTTAAGAAAATGCTATTACAACAGTGGAACCTGCACGAACCGAAACCTGTATAATCCGACAGTGTTTCTAATCTAAAATTACTTTAAACCATACAAATACACCTGCATAATCCTACAATTTGCTAAACCGACACTATATTCCTATCCCAACGAGTGTCGGTTTATGTAGGATCGACAGTACTTGCTATTACTAAATTTCTAATTATAGTATAACATGGTTATACTGCGAACAATTGCATTGGCATGCGATAATACACTGTAATAACTATTTAACCATGTCACTTAACACTGTTCAGACTTAATCTATGAAAATTCTTCCAAATACAGTCAAACTTGTCTATAACCGCCACCAAAGGGGCTGGCCAAAAGTGGCCGCTATAGAAAGGTTGACTGTTATACGGTAGTGTGGTAGTAACTTTATGTTAATGGTGCTGATATAGAGAAGTTGGCCTTTAAGACAAGTGATCGATAATTAAGATAATATAGTGGAAGTAGATAATAATGGGCAACCAAGGGACTTGTCAAAGGTAGATCTTATAGGAGGAGACCACTATATAATGTGGCCGTTATAGACAAGTTTAACACCAGTAAGGGACCAAAAATTGTGACCGCTGGTCGCGTTGAGCAGGTGGCCGCTATAGAGAGGTCATTACAATGGGAAAATCGGAGGGGACTGATTTTAGGTGGCTACTATGTGCAAGTGAGCGTTATACAGAGGTGGCCGTTAAGCAGGTTTGACTGTAGGTATTTCTAGCCCCACGTTGCTTATAAAATAGATAATGAGCTAATAAATTATTCAATTTCTAATTACACAAAATTCAAATGAGATCTACCAATTCTGATGATAGCATATTCGAATTATACGGGTTGTATTTGTAGAGCGGGAGGAAAATCTGCGTCCACTCATACATACATACATACATACTTATCCGAACCTCGGTTATCCGAAAAGCTAGAATATCACTTAGTCTGTTAAAATTGTACTAATTTCATGTCTGTAGGGAGCTTGAGGTTACTTTAGCCCTGAGTTTCCTTGTGATTATGGTCATTTATGCCCATATTGGCATAGATATGCTGTCAAATATTAAAATTACAAAATCATCATTTTCATATATTTCCCTTATCCGAACTTTAAATTTAATGTTTATAACGAAGGTGTTCGGATAACCGAGACTGTATAATTCGGAAAAACGAAGTTGGATAATAGTGGGATTGCTGTGTCCCAAAATATATTTTTCATCTAAAAATGTTGAAACATGTTGTTCCGCGCCAAGTAGGATTTCCTATTAGCGACAGAAAGTTGGAAAAGGGTTATTATCCGTGCAGCTCCTTAGGAAGATGTACTAATGCTAGCAGTCCGATTTACATGAAAATTGGTGCACTTATACATTTTAGGTCGGAGATTGCACCTCGGGATGAATTCTCTCTAAAGTGATATTTTCACAACTTTTTGATGATTAATCATATTTTTACACCTTTCTATGTAAAATACAAAGCATGTTAGGGACTAGCTTTCAACATGTTGTCAGGGGTAATTAGGTGTATAGAGTCCGATTTTGAAATTTACACAATCTGAAATTTATAAATTCACAGATTTGTCATACTATATTATTAAATCTCCATTGTTGTTTATTTGTTAGTTTATACGTTGTCAAGGAAAGGATTTACAGTATGAACAAATTAGCCAAATTTCAAAATATATGTAAAGGCTTGCTCTTAATGGCTACAATGGGGTAACAAAGTATGCTAGATCCGAGCTGCGCGGGCAAGCACAGCACGCTAATTATTCATTATATTTCCATACCTTTTTGCTTTTATTTCAAAATGTTTGTATAAAATTTATAGTAAGGCCATGTAAATTAATATAATTGTTTATCATTCGCGGCCGTCCCAAATTTTGCCCCCGTTTATATTTGTATTTTTTCCAAATTTTTGGTAATTCTTTGGTCACAGAGTGTGCAATCCACATTTTGCTAGTTGCATAGTTAAAAAATTCAATATTTCCATGCCCGGAGAGAATGTGGTGAGATATTCAAAGGGTCAAAATATTTTATGTGTGTATTAACTGTCCTATAAAAATAAAAATGAAACATTACCCACCATGCCAGTTTCTAAAGAAATTCCGAAAGAGAAACAAGTAATTAATTTAACATTACCTAACAGCTAGTGAGGGATAATCGGGTATGTAGGTTCCAATTTTGACATTTCAAATATACATCTACATGATTTATTCTATAATTAATCGTGTTTAATGCATTTGGCTCATACTTTGAATAGTATCAAAATTTTCTTTCTAAGAATAATAATTTTATTCAACTGCAAGAAACATGAGGCCTGAGCTGCACTGCCACCCTCTCAGCTGGACAGTTTTTAGATATATTCCTACTTCGCGCAGCGCAATGTAGGAATATTCCAACTGAGAATGCTACTCTCTATTTCTTGTTATGGTTTATGGGGCAACACTTTTAAACTCTTCCTAGTACCGAATAGGGTTACTATCTTTGGAAACAAAACATCACTCAGCTCCGTTTGCATTAGTCATCGTAAGAGCACAAAGAGCACAGTGCTTTCTATATTGCTTCTATTTTAACTCAGACGAATCTAATTATATGTCTGAAGATAATTGTGCAGGTAAATTATAGCACGCGTATTACAAAATTTGTCTCTTAAGACCAACCATACCATTGCATTCTATACACTAAGGCTTTGATAGTCCATTGAAATTTGGACCAAGGACAGCGATATATAGCAATGAATCTTATAGGGAATCGAAATTTTCCTATAGTATCAAATACAGTAAAACCTCCAAAAGTGAACACCTCCAAAATATGAACACTTTTCTTGGTCCCAAATTTTCTCCATTGTTTTACATAGTGTTCACCCCTTTAGAATGTGAACACCTCTGAAAAGTGAAATGTGAACACTGAATTTGGTCCCAAATGTCAAATTGCATAGGATATGACCTCTTCAAAGTGAACATCGGTACTTCTGGGTGGTTTCTGACTTGGCTGTCAGCTTTGTCATCGCACTAATTGTGAAAGCAGGGACGTTTGATGATGTGGCTTCACAATATACTAGAGACTTCCTCATACAATGGGCAGAAGAGACAACATATTCGCTTGTACCATGCTTTCACACATTTTACTACCATTGTTTTCGAAAAAACACTTTATGATAAATCATGAAAAGTGAACATTTTGCTGGTCCACAGGGTGTTCACCTTTTGGAGGTTTTACTGTAGTACACTTTTGCCCGACTAAATGTATTAGTGACATTTAACAATACACACAATCATTATCTACAAAAGTTTTCAAGGACGAAATGGCGCCAGCAGATTGCTTACTAGACAATTTTGTTACCAAAAATGCCCCATTTGGAAGCTCTATAAATTCTATTATTGCATATTTTATTACAAAAATTTACGGTCACTACTATAACTCTGAAACGGGCGAACTTTATTATGACAATTGCATGAAAACATCTTGAAATCGCTTACTTTTTGTAATAAAATATGCAATAATAGATTCTTTATAGCGCTTTGAAATTGGGCATTTTTGGTAACAAAATTGTCTAGTAAGCAATCTGCTGAGGTCATTTCGTCCTAAAAACATTTGTAGATATTGATTGTGTGTATACTTAAATATCACTAATACATTTAGTCGAGAAAAGTGTACTATTTTATGCTATAGGAAATAATTAGATTCTCTATATAGGTTCATTGCTATATATCCCTGTCCCTGGTTCAAAATTTCAATGAACTATCCTTGCTTTAATCATAGACTACTATATAATCCAGATAGGAAAGTAGCCGAGCAACGAATAAAAAAGAGAGGCCATTATATAAAACTCATAAAAGTTAAATTAACCCTTAAAAAGGGGAGAATTGAATTTTCTAGGGTTAGAAAATGTAAGGAATTAGTTAAGACTACCTAAAAAGATCAAACGGCCATCCTTCATCTCGTTTAGCCTCATTCAAATCACGACACCAAAATTCACACAAATGCTCATAAAAATATAAATTTTTTTACTTTCTGAAATTCTTGTATTTCGATGAATTAATGTCCTCTATTTATTCATATGGTATTAATAATTAGCACGTTTATTTAGGATAGAATTCGGATTACATCTTCTAATCATATTTGTGAAAATTCATAAATAGATTTTTGATAAATATATTATTTCATGTGCATGGTATAATTCAGAAAATTTTCTTCCAATAAGCTATCTCTAAAACACGGATTCAACTTGAGTGTGAAGTACATGTACGGATTCAAACAATATAAGCATAAAGTTAAAATACATTTTTAACAAAAATATTTGAGAAAATAGTGAAATTATATAAATGCTAACGTCATCGCATAAATGGCGCCTAAACAAGATGAAGGATGGCCGTTTGAACTTTTTAAGTAATCTTAACTGATTCTTCACATTTCTAACCCTAAAATGTTCAATTCACAAATTTAAAAGGGTTAATTTAACTTTTAAGAGATTTATATAAATGGCCTCTCTTTTCTATTCGTTGCTCGGCTACTTTCCTATCTGTATGATATAGTAGTCTATGCCTTAATGTATTGAATGCTATGGACCAACATATCAATGTAATCTTTATCTCTCCATAAATTACTCTCGGTGGCGTCGAATCTGAGCAATTGATAGATATTGACTTGGGATTGTCATCTACAACTTCTACGGAAAACAACTTTTCCCTCATGTTTCTGTTTATTCCAGTCTAGTTGGGGCTTACCGTGTCGTCATATGCTCTAGGCATATCACCACAAGAAAATGACTTATGTGCCAGACAATGTTATATCAAATCTTTGGAAGGTGAGTACAGTAGAATCTCTCGCTAATCCGAAAAGAGCCTAATGATGAACAGCATTTGGAAAGGGTACAAAAAATATTCCAAGAAGCCTAATTTTATCCAATTCTACTGAGGACAAATTTCTAATACTATATCACACAAGTTGACAGCCTTTTCATCGTATGTACAACATTATTAATTATGTCTTCTTAGTTCCAATAATATCGTTTCAATGCCAATCACTAATCTGAACTAATTATTTCGCTATTGTAAGAGTGCTGTTCGGATAGCGAGGGTGTACTGTACATAAATATAATTATTACAGTCATCTATTCACACATGATCATTTTCACAATGAACTTGCGAAAAATATACATTAATCTCATAAATGTAAATAATTTTAGATATGTAAAGAGAGATAAAGAAGAAGATAATATGATACAAATTTATTTAATCAATAACGATCTTGAGAGTGAAACAAATTACGCTAATGTGATCCTTTACAGCAAGCTGGATTTTTATTAAGATCGTTGCCAAGGTAAAACAATGGTTTATAAGGAGAGCAATTAATGATGGGTATTCAAGGTCAGGTGGTCCAACCAATTCGACTATCTGATAATAATTTAGAAATATCAAAAGATTCATTGGATGGAGCAGAGGTGTCACCCTTCGGCAGTTAGATTAGTGTCCGGCATATACAAATCAACAAGCCAAATTTATCTGATAGTCTGATTCCATTTCTTGAAATTTAGACGTGTCAAAGCATTTGCTGTTAATTTTTGGGAAAAGTGTTTTTAGAATAACTCGAACCTGTAGAGTCCGAAAATCTCTATTCCCAACCTGAGTTATGACTTATTGACCTTCAAAAAGGATTTTAAATAGTTGCTGTCAGCAATTTCGCAACAGATCCTCCAGGCGATAACCTTTTCTAATCTCAAATCAACTTTTAACGACCAGATTTGTACTCAGCATCAAATTTCCAGCAATTTAACGGGTACATTGACCATAATTTGTCCACTTTTGTGAATGGAATATAGTACATTCCTGTGATAATTATCAAGGAAATATCACGCTGGTTATGAATATCTGCATTGTAAATCGATTGGACCTAAATATGAAAGTTGATACAATTTTATTGATCCCTTATATATAGCTGAGCTATAGTATAGTACAGTTTTTGTAATACAAAAACCACATACCCTCAATCGAAAAGGTGACTTTCATTAATCCGAGAAATGGCCTTTCCTCAAAGATAGGAAAGCTAATACTGCTATAATGAAAGGAAATTTCCTGCTTATTACGAATATCTGCATAGAAATTCGTTTCAACTTAAATATATGAAGGTTAATTGAAATTTTAACGGTTTTAAGTTCCAAATGGGTTATATTAACTGAAATACACATTAAAATTAACAAATAACTTATATATAGCTCAGTTATATTATAGTACAGTTTTTGTCAAATTTATGCTAGAGATTACGTTTCAATATTTTGGCAGGGGTAATTGGGTATGTAAAGTCCGATTTTGAGATTTTCAGACCTCGGAAGTAACTAATTCACAGCTTTTTCATATGATTAATCATATTTCACACCTTTTTGCATATTATTGAAAAAGATGCTAGAGATTTTGTTTCAACTGCTAGTCAGGGATAATCAAGTATGTAGATACCAATTTTGACATTTTCAAATCTCTCACTCAGTGATTAATCGTGTGGTTGATAAAATTTTCACACTTTTTTGCAAATATTTCAAATAGATGCTAGTGATCTCGTTCAAAGGTTAGACAGAGGTAATTGCAGGATAAATATTTAGAATTTTATCCATAGGATTTAAGGATAAAAAAAGTTCTGCAGTGGCTAATGATGTTGAATATCCTGAAATATTTCACAGATCCAGCCAAGTAGCCTAAATCAGTTGGGATGGTGGATTGAGCATCTACATGGGGTGTCAGGGGGAGCGTGCTCCCCAGAAAAGAACAAAAACACATAACTCGTGGTGCACTACTAGTCTGTCGGCTGGACATTTTTCATAAGGAACACCATTACATAGAACTTCAGGCTGAGATTGGGTAAAATATTAAGGAACTCTTAAGGAACTGCTAAGCCTCAGATCTGCTGATATTTGAAATTTATATAAGTAAATAGAAAATGTAATTAATTCAATATTGTCCATAACTTCTCAGTTATTTAACGAATACAACAAGGAAAATGTATGATTTTGTGATGTCAAAAAGGTGTTCAAAATCTCGATTTTGGTGCGGGATTGGGTTAAAACGAAGTTGTAAAATTTTAGTGTTCCTTTGCATTACGTAAGTAAGACTTCGACCTTAATCAGTCAAAGTTAATCAATGACAAGGTGAATTATCAACCTCATTTGAATATTGTACAACTAGTAGCAGTATAATTATATTATTTTGCTCATAATCTATTTAATGAGCAAAGTGTTACTAGAAAATATATAATCGGAAATGTTTTCATAGACTTAGTCTGGACAATGTTAACTATAATGGTTCTTTCTGGTATCATATCTTATGTATTTGCAAATGTTGGGCTATATCCAGGTTATATAATTGTATATTTAGTGGTGTTGAAAATTTTTGCCTGGCAGCACTAATTGACCACAAGAATTCCTACATCACTAAATTTATCATTTTAGAAAGCGGTTAGTTGGCTTACGTTTGTGTATGTTTGCGAAATTGTGCCTAGGATTGCAAACTCCACTCAGTTACTTTCCGGGAGGATGATTATGGGGGGCAGGGGCGTAGGAACTATATATTCACTGGTGGGCTAGCCAAATGACGCCATTTTGCTTTCATAATTCACTGGAAAATTCAGAGCTGTGAATGTAAAAGAAATGTTAACGAGGATAATTGTATTACATTTTATCGGCGGGAATTCGTCCATTTCAATCATAGAGGCAATTATAATCGTTACTACTTAGGGCATTCAAAAAGTTTCCATCTTGGTTTAATATCTTGACACTACAACAACTTACTAATCAAATTTCTACATAAAATGTTCGAAATACTCTCCCTCTACATCCATGCATAGTTGTAGCCTATCAACCCACTTCGAAAATTGTTTTTTATACTCGTCTAGGCCCACTGAATTGAAGTAGTGGTAAATTCCGTTTCCTATCTCTTGTTGTGTATGAAATAGCCGTCCTACGAGATGTTTTCAGCTCAGGAAATAGCCAGAATTCACAAGGTGATAGATCTGGGGAATACGGAGGATGTTCCATCGTGTCAAACCCGATATCCTCAATGACTTCCCTAAGGTATTTTGAAACATGAGGTCTGGCATCATCGTGGAGAAGTTTGATTCCTCAAGTTCCTGTACGCGTGGACGTCGTATTTTATAGACTTTCTTGACTTCTCCTAGGAATTTATCTGCGTAAAATTCTCCATTGAGTCATTCCCTTTAGGCATAGGTATTTGAGCCACTGGCCCACACGAATCAAAAAATATGCGGTAGAGAACCTTATCGTCTCGGAAGTCAGGACGTACCTTTTCGGAGAGATAAGAACCTTTGGCGAGCCAGGATTTGCTTTGTTCCTTACACAGAGGTTCAGAAAATTAATCCAAGTTTCGTCACCAGTAACGATTTCATATAACTTCGAGACTCACAATCTCTATATTCTTTAAGGAATTTTTCGCGGATGAAATCCTCTTCTCCTTTTGCCCCTTTGTGAAGATTTTTAGTATCCATCGCGCTGAAATCTTTCGATATTTGAGATAATCTTGTAGAATTGTATGAACACTTCTCGATGAGATGTCCAGGATTAGGCCAATCTCTTCAACGCTCAAATAGGGGTCAATATCCAAATTTCCAGAATTTCAAAGGCAATTTCCAGGTGTGGTAGCGGAAATTGGTCTTCTGGTGCTAGGGACGTCTTCAGTGCTGCCACTACCAGCCTTTAATTTACGTGCCCATTCCTTTACGGTGGGATACGCTAGAGCTTCCCCATGATTAACGGTGACGAGATCTTCGTGTATCTGGAGTGGTTTGTCGCCGAGTACGGTACGATCTTTATGTAAGCTCGTTGTTCGGTTTTGCTTGATGTGATTTGAAGCCATGAATAAGTTGACTCTCGAAAATAGGTAAATTGTAAGTATGATAGATCAAGATAAATAATAGCTAGAGTGAATTGCTCAACAGAATTAAATAGGTAATTGATTGGACTATTAGGATATACTATGCATTTAATGTAATCGAGTATAGTTTGACGGCTATAAACTAAGGATGGGAACTTTTGAATGCCAAGTATTATCTTGAACTTCTCAGTTTTGGCCCAATTAATGTATGATTGATACTTAAAGACTACAGCGACTACGCAGCGCGCGCACGCTTTTCTGCAATCTCTTTCGCTAAAAATAAAGCACACTGTTTTTGAAATAAGAAACTACTATAAAGTACCTGCATCGCCGACTACATCCCTTCTCCAAATCCAATAGTTTCTGTGAAGCCTTATGCATAGTAGGTACCTAGGAATGCTGATCCCTAAACCCAAATCTTTGGAAGATGGAAAGATGATACTGCCATGAAGACTAGCCAAATGTCCCGGATGAGATTTACTGATTTCAGGGTGACTGAACCTAATTCCTAGAGTTTCACGCTAAATCAGGAAGGAGGATTTACAACCTTAATTGTGCCCCATGAGGCAGAAGTTGAAGATTTCTAATAATTATGCAGCACTTTATATGTTAATAAATGTTCCAAAATTGGCAGTATTTCCAACTGTGCAAATGACTGCAAATCAGTTTAGAAATACCTCAAACAATTTTCAAATTTATCCCGTCTTGTTCCCAATAATCAGTGATATGCCACTTCTGCCACATACACGTTGTTTTTTTTATAAGGAACACCTTTATAAGGAACTCCAGGCTGAGAATTGGCAAAAAATTAAGGAACTCTTAAGGAACTGCCCAGCCTGAGATTATAAAACCCATAAATAATATACCTATCATAGTATCATTTATTAATTTATCAAGAATATTTCAACATCGTCTATACACGTTGTTTTTTTTATAAGGAACACCTTTATAAGGAACTCCAGGCTGAGAATTGGCAAAAAAAATAAGGAACTTCAGCCTGAAGTTTGAATTAGGGTTCCTTATAAAAAAAAAAACGTGTATTGCACACATAATATTGGCTGCAAACCTTGCTAAATTTTTTACTACTGGGTAATTCAGGCCAGTAGAATCATAATCAAATATAGATCAATTGTATTTGATGAAAATTTATCGCAAAAATCAGTGTTTTTATCCATGTTACAATGAATAGCATCCCTGAAAATGACCCTTCCAACACAGAAAATAAAAAAGTCTCGCCGACAAATTTTACCGCCGATATTAAGTGTTCTTTATTATCATTTGAGAAACTAGAAATGTATTCTATTTAGGGCAAAATGAATGAATACTTGTAGAATGACGATACAGCCAACTCCTCTTAATTGAGCACCAATTAATCGGGAAAACAGCTTATTTGGAAAAATTTCCAGGATAGGAATAACTCCATCAGAGTTAATACGAATTAAAAAATTTCGGCTAATCGAGATAAACTCCCTTAACCCCTCTCTTACAATCGCTCCATCGCCTCCTTCTAGATCGACCTACAGATTGTGCCCTTTGGCCAAAGAATCCTGGAAAACACTGATAATGGCAATATTCGTGCGGTAGCCAAATCAGATTAAAGTGGTGGAGCTGAAACATGTTTCCAATTAATAGTTGCCAAAGATAATACCATTATCTAACCAGTTAAGCGACGTTCTTCATTGGTAATATTTCAGATACATACCTATCAGGGCTCTCAACCAGGGAACTTTCAAATCGTGAGAATAACGATTTAGTATAGTTTACTAAGAAAAGACCAAGGATTTTGTAGTAAGTGTAGGCCGAAATCGTGAGAGTTGAGAGCCCTGATTAATACAGGTTTTTTTTTTAACATGCGGCTGGAAACAATTTGTGCAGTTCTAAACTATATTTTACCCATCTCAAATAGAGCTGAAATCAGGGTATTATCCAGGCGTATGCGGCGCGTCTAGAGGCGCACGAATTTAGCAAATATATCTGTAGGCGTATGAAGATGAAAGCCTGATTGAGTGGATAATCTGTAGAAATAATAGGATAATTTTAAAATATAAATTTAGTAATACAAGTTAATGCTATAAATGCTGGTCAAACCAACAGTTGGCTGGTCACTTTGGGTGTGTAGAATAAAACCAGTCGAGTCGAGTATCAGGAGTTACAGAGCAAGCATAGCTAGTTGCTATTAAGAGGTCTTGGAGACATGCCCCAAGGTAGATTTAAGCTTAATAGGAACATTAATCTGTGCTATTAAAACGCAATTAATCTATATGTATATGTGTGTATATACAGTGCGGATTTAGGAGTGTTCTGAGTGTGCGATCGAATTTATGACGTCATTGTCACCTTTTTGGATTTTCGAAATATCACATTATGAACCACTGCTCAGCCAATATGCATGATAGAAGTTTGAAATTTGAATCACAGGTACCCCTCAATATGCCACATGTTGTCACGTTATGATTTTGGTCAAATGCAACTCATCATGGGATTATTACGTCATCATTATTGACAAAAAATCAAATTCTCCAAATTTCGATATTTTTGAGAATTTCATAATATTAGAAAATGAAGCGCGCAAGTAGAGTATAACTCGGATAACACATACCCAGACTGTCCAACCATCACGATTATGCTTCAAATCCTGAATCCCGAAGCATCCTGGGTCGGGATAGGAATAGGCGATTTTACCTTAGCGATCCGACTATACCTATAGTATAGTGGTTAAGTTTAGCCTGGGAAAGTATTTTTATCTAATAATTAATAATATATTCACACAGAGATACCAACTCTCGTACTTTTTCAGAGGTCGTAAAGTGTAATCTCACGTCATTTCTGGTTTTTGTGCTTCCTTGGTCATGTAAAATGTGCAGTTTGAATACATTTCTTTCGGAATATTTTGCCTCTGTTTCTTACCCTCTTCCATGTGTCAAGTGATCAATAATTCCCGATTGCGATCGCAATTTTTATTTGTCAAAATGATTAAATATTGATAATTGTTTAGTTTAATATCATGCTTAAACATTATTTTGGTTGTCTTGTACTACATAGCTTAATTCGGTGAACGACTAAGAATTTCACCCTATAAGCAAATAATGCTTTCGTAGTTGAAACGAATTATTTTGCCTACCGGGTTTTAGCGTTTTAGGGGCATTTTGGGGGGAAAAAATGATTTCGACTGTATGTGTGTTAAAGTAATTGTAGATGACAAGTGAATAAATTTCAGTCAACACCAGGATTGTACAAAATTCAAAAATGTGTTCACTTATATAATCAAGAGCATAGCAGCTATTTTCTAAGACTACTTACTTAGCTATGTTATAATTAGAAATTCTTTAATATCTTAATTGCTAGATAATTCATAATTAAAAATGATTCCGGTGGGAAAAGTCAGTATACATACAGATGTTCTAAGAATTCTGGGGTTTCGTCACATTCTAATCACTACACAGTAAAAAATCACGACGAGATACTGTCCAAAGGTTGGACAGTCTGGATACCCCCTCTTCAGCTGTTATTCCATAATTGGTGCGGGGGAAAGCAGTTAGGGGCGACTATAACCAGTTGACCAGACCAGACCAGTTTTGGTCGACTCTAAAGTCCCTAGGGCCAGTTATGGTGGACTCTACCTGGTCCTAGTGTGTCCGTACCTCCTGGATGTATCTGAAAGCGATATATCTAGTTACTGAAATGTTATTGATCCAATTATTCGATGATATTCATGATTATGTGTGTTTCATATTAGAATATTGCAGGTATTTGAGAACCGGGTTCACCACTAAGCAGGAAGTTCTTGTCTGCAATAGAATTGGATACAATTAAGGATTTTGAAAAAGAATTTAGGGAATCGGGGCCAGCCCGCTGGCTATATCTGTCTTACCCGAATAAGAGACGGTTTAGTACTGGAAAGTTGTAATAATTTTCAAAAATTGATAGTAGGCCAGATTATTTGATACATTACATTAGCGATTGCCAACCAGAATCCACAGGACCTTAAAATGTATGCAAGAATATGTGTGGGGTACACAAAATATATTAAGAGTGGCATTAGGATATGACAGCCTATTCCATAGGATTAGTGTGGCTACAAGGAGCTGGAAATAGAACAGCAACAATTTGTATGAGGCCCCATTTGTATAATGAGGATCATAAATTTTTACTACTTATCTTCGAAGGTAATGATTAAACATATCTTTATTCATATGTATCATAATAAAAAATCATGGGGCGTAATCGGAACTAATTTCCGCATATATAATCAAATAAGTCATATAACAGTGGCAGCAATTCTGACACAGATTATGATATCCATGGTACCAGTACAGGTAGCAATTCTGAAACGCAACAGCACCTATATCTTATCCGGGAAATTCTTATCAACATTCAAAAGTTAATGCCAAGTTATTGGCTATGCCCATACGCCATTGCTATACCAATCATTTTGAATTTCTCTCTATGGGAAGAAGAGATTTATTGGTAGGCTCATAGCCTCACCAATCCTACCAGAGCCGACGCCCTTACTATGTAGTCGGCACAAAAAAAATATGTATTCCAAGCTCGCGTATCTCATACCTGCCAACATTTATCAAATCAATGCCTGTGCGGAGCCCAAATTTCTCCTGGGCTTTGGGTTATATCGCTGGACGCCAAATTTTTTCTCACTCACTACGCTCGCTCATCCATGAATTTCATTACTCTCATTATACTTATGTAGAGTCCAAACTCTTTTGTCTATAGTATAGTGAATCTTCGATTATCCGAACATTCCCCCTGGTCCCAGTTCCTATTCAACTATGTATAAACGGCCTCGATAATCAGGAAGGTAGATTAATCTAACGCTTTGGGACAATCCGAATGAGTTCGGAAAATCGAGGTCGCAGTTATAATTAACAAGGTTGCAACCGAATAGTTCAATATTCGGTGAGTTAAATATATTGGCCTAATAGTCCAGCATTTAGTATTCGGTTGGTCACCAAATATATTTCTGAAACCGAATGCCAGTGCAGTACAACCTCGATTAGGTTATTTTCAATTATCCAAACCTACCCCATAGTCCAAGTTTCTACTATGTATAAACTACCACCTCGATCTCCCGGATCTTATATATCTAAGTCTATTGAGTATTGACCCAGCAATCTACATTTATAAAATGTGGATTGCACAATCTGTGATCAAGGAATTATGCATAACTTTGGAAACAATGCTAATATTAACTTTCATGGCGGGGGACAAAATTAGGGACGTGTGGAGATATCCGGGATGAGAAATAAGTTTATTACTTTACATGGCCTTATAGTTATGAATAAGTAAAATACTGTCGAAACCGGTGTTTCTCACTCGGTATTTTCTTACTATTTTTCATGCTCAGATTGTAAAGAATGTGGTATTTAAATACATTTTCCATCGGGTTATTCTTACTATCGGTCTGATGAAACATTTATCCACACACATCTTTCAGAGTTTTATTGTATGTTTTGGATTATGGAATGTATGTACATTTATTTTTATATTGCTACCATACGTATTCCACCAAGCTCCATTTATTCACTTTCCTTATATTTGCCATACAAAAATATCAAAAATTGTTATAGAAAAGTTGTCCCGTTCTTGAGGTTTACAGGAGTGACAAGGGATGACACATTTTCTGATAATCCACTTAAAACTCAATAATCGTTGAATTTATGGTCGAATCAAGATAGTCGATATATAGTACATACGCGACTTCCCATACGCTGATAATACATTTTGTTAGGATAACTCTCACCAATATGACGTAATCGTGAATATACCCATAAATGGCCATTTTTACATTCCCGATCAGCTTAAGATTTATCATAACAAGATATATTATCAGGATATGGGAAGTCGCGTATATACTATATATCGAGGCTATCTTGATTTTGACCATAATTCCAACGATTATCGGGTTATAAGTGTCGGGTAATAAAAAATGTGTCATCTCTGGTCACTCCTGTAACCCAAGATATACGAAATTTGTATCACAAATTTTGTATATTTTGTATGTAACTATCTATAGATAATTTCTTGAGTTCACTTAGATATGAAATACGCAATATTCAACGTTCTACAGGGCATAGAAGAATAGCATAATTCAATAAACAATTGCTTACTAGACACTTTTGCCACATTCCTGATAGTTTTAGCATAAAATGGTTGATAATTTGTACTCTATAAATATACAATACATTCATTCGGTAAAATAGTACCGTTGATGTAAATAGAAATCACATGGAATTTGTTTCATTTAGTTACGTATCAGTAGTCCAAATCCACAAGTTACTGTTAGGCATTGTGCAGAGTAGGCTATGGTCTAATCAAAATTGTCTTTCGAAATCTCAAGATCTAAGATATTGCTTTGCCATCATTCCTCCACCATAGTGACGTCATTAATATGCCGTCGTAATATCTACTACCCTCCATCAATTGCAAGTATTACTCTAGCTACTATTGTTACAAAGTTATTCGCTTTTCAGGTTTTAACACAGTATTTCCAGCTCACTTTTGAGGATTTGGAACCCGACTAGAAAAAATTTTTGCCGAAAATAAAACTTTCCGAAAGTCATTTTGCCAAGAAGACATCATGCCGAAAGCCAGTTGATATTACAAGTACACTCTAAAATCGGCACCTCTGAAAGATAACCTCCGAGATACGACACTAAACATTCTACTGATTGAACTTCATATAATGTATTGCTATATGGGAAAACCTCCGAAGATCTGGCACAAGAGCTGCTCCCAAAGTGCCGAAGGGGCGTCGCCCAGGGCCAGAGGGCCCTTAGGGGGGCAATACTCCCCCTGGGAAAATATTGTGCCCGGGGGCAATACCCCCTAATAAAATCTCATGCCCGGAGCATCCCCTGTGGTAAACTCGTGCATGTTTGCTCAAATTGCACACTGTAAAATTTCGGCTTGCTTCGCTCATATCTCACCAACTATCAAGGATATATCTTGTATTGATCTACGGACCTAAGTATTAGTATAAATAGCCTGTCATGTGTTTTTGTTAGTAAACAGCTTACTAAAGTTGTGAAACATGATAAATCAACTTCGGTTTCCGATATACTCTTTAAACTGACCTAAGAAATAGGCCGGGTTAAACGGATTGGAACCGGGAATAATCACAAACAGGACCGGGTGCATAAAATTGGAACCGGATAGACGGACCGAGGACCAGCGATCCTTGTTGGACCGTCGCATCTCTACATAATAGTGAATATTAATTAATATACAAATACGCCAATTTATAAACGCTTGTTTATAAACTAATTCAATAAAATCCTTCCACCACAGCCAATAAAGCTTCAATATACACCTCGGAACAAAGCCAAGAAGTCCGGACAACACCTCGGGATGCGCCAAGATTCATTGTTTTGCTAGATACTATACTTACAGGATTCTTATTGTAATAAGAAATATTTGAATTACATAGTTTCGGCAAGATGTCTATCGGCAAGGTGGGCAAATACAGATTACACTACTGGTTTTACAACTAGCGGTGGCAGGGATAGTTCTTGCTAACATTATGTGCTTCTAAACTATCAAACAATTCTTAGATCTATTCAATGCAATAATATCCGTATACAAGATATATGTACAAACATCAACCCAAGTCAACCAATAATTTCATTAGCTACTGCATGTATACAATTCGGAGCCAACAGGGCTGGCCAAGCCAGTCCGGTCATGGCCAAGCAAATACCTTTGTCACTACTACGCCAATGTTTCCCGATATTAGGTGACCTCTAGGTTGGACAGTTGGGGTAAGTCTTATCAGAATACAAGAGGCACTCGATAAGTTTTGAGGCTAACGATGTTAAGGGGTGTTTATAACATTACATTTTCCGGTGGAACATAACTCAGAAAGCTAATTGCACTTGCAAGATTTCAAAACTTAAATTTGGTTCCTACTTCACCGACAACTAAATCTTGAATAGTATTTCTAAGATGTGATATTACGATGATATTATTTCAGCTTCAGAAACTATGGAAGAAATTCGCGAAAGTTACTGTATAGCCTTTCGGAATAACAGGGTATCTTCCGTAATAGTGATGATATTATACAGAAATTCACGTGTAAATTTAGGAATGTTCGCCTTGATACAAAGCTAGACCGGTATCGGACTCATACGCAGTCACCGAAGGATATCTTTCAGTATTATTGGGGTCGCTAGCAACCCCAGTGGTATCCTCAAAGAGGAAATGCGAGATACGCCTCTGTTAGTATCGTGCGATCATTGATTTCAATTAATATTTTAGTCACTAATCAGATTCTATTTAATATATATACAGCAGTCGCGAACTTTGATCCAGCCTACTTACCTGCTAACCTTTCGTACGTCAAATCTCAGGATCAGGGGCGCCGAACATTCCAACAACTTGGACCGATCGGTTCCAGAGGTGGCTCACACATATATTTTGTATTAGTCTACGGGGCTGTAACCAAACGACGGGGGCCCGAGCCCCCCAGCCCCCTCTTGATTCGGCACCTATGCCCAGGATACTTTTAGTATGTTCAATATTTACTGTTCGGTATATTCGCTCGCTCGTAAAGTCAACAAATAATATACAAATAATATGAGAAAAATTGGTAAATAATGAAAGTTGAGTGGATCCCACTAGCCCGGATAAAATAATAATAATCACTAATATATCATGGCGGACGCCACCTGTAGATCTAGTGGTGTCCTTGAGGATTATGAACGTGAAATGCAATATACAAATGAAACGGGTACCTAGACGCTTGAATATTGATGAAATCGCCAAATCCCTGAACGGTTGTTAGACATGAAAATATGAATTTCGTATCATTCAAGATCTGATTTACATTAATAGAAAAACTAGTATCGTTTGATTCTAGTCTGAATAGATAGAATATTAGTAACATTCTCAATAGTAAACCTGCGTTAGAACCAAGTAGAATAAAACGAAAATAGCCTTATGATCATGTAATTCTATACACCATTTAGCTTGAAAGCAATTGATTTTACTCTGCTTACAAAGAAATTCCGCACATAACGAAATGATACAGGGGTTACTGGACTTTGTACGCCGTGCTGTACTTGAAAATACAGTTCACAGATTTTCCGTATCTTACCGCACTAAAGTACGCAATACTAAGAGTTATAAATAGAGTTTACTGTATATTTTTGTATGTTGGATCTAGGCTTTTTGAATACACATCATATATCGGGATTTTACAAGTCACCTAAATCTATCATAAATCCATGAATTTTGGAAAATTATTGTGGCCGGAAGAGATATGGGATATAAATGAAAATAGTGGGGGAGCAGATAGCATTAAATGGGGGGGAGGGCAATTAGATCTTTCATAGTACTGGTTGTTGTTTGTTTAATCTTAAACTCAAAAAGTACGAGCAAGCGTGCAAAAAGTTAGAGGGTCAAGTATCAAGAGTTCGATAAAATGTAGGGAATATTTTCCCTGTATCCAGGGCCGGGATTTGGCGGACGAGAATTGGAATGTTTATCGAAATTATGTAACATTCATTATTCCCGAGCCTTGGGTAATACTGGATATAAACGATTTCCACATTTCCATGGGTTCTAAAAAAATGTTCTCTCGAATTTAATATGCATTACAAGCGAACGTAGCCACTGAGCGAATATTTTAAGGTTTAACCAATCTAGAAAATGTCAGAAGAATTTCCCGAGTGCAGGGTATTCACAAAACAAGCATAAAGATTTCAAATGAAGATCTCATAACGATAGTGGAGTAAGAATAAGGGTTAATGATCCTCTGTACATGGGCAGCGCGTAATGGAGGCTTTGAAAAGTTGTAATAGAAGTATGGTGATAACAGCCAACAAATCAATATACTAGACTGGTTATCCCTATTGGCATTTAGTTATTTTTAAAATTTACATTAAATTTATACTATTATCACTTATTGAATGATCTCTCCCATATTATTCAAATATTTAGTTATGAAAACTACATTAAACCATAAATCATCTAATATACGTAACTGGAATATATGATATATTACAACCAAAATTCTGATGGGGGGATATATAATTATATAGCCCCTAACCCTCCTGGATCCGCCACTGGGCTTGGGTATATCAGTTTATATATCTAGTTTGGGGATGGTTGGAATGGGGCGTGTACTCGAAAGTAATTTTGAGGGAGGGTGAAAATTATTTAATAAATAAACATTTAAGAAACTCTGGGATTCGATCGTTATGCGTTGTAAATTTGAGAATAAATATTTTTTCATGACTGACTTACCCAATTTAATCTAAATAAATCCAAAAAAACGAATTCATCTGTCCCTTTTCATATCAAATTTCATTAGAAAAAGTTTAAGTTGTAAAATAAAACACGAAAGAAATTTTCAAAGGTCATCGTAAAATCATTCTCTTAATAAAGTATATTTATTCGCAAAATAATACTAAAAGTACATATAGTCAATTCCACATCCACAAAATATTTCGTAGATCAGTGGTTCTCAAAGTGGGCCAAAGAGCCCCCTAGGGGGGCGTTGGAAGCATACTGGGAGAGGGCGATACCGCAAAGGGGCGCTGGGGAGGCACCACGGGGGTTTATTACGAATGCATCCACAAGATCGTATCATAAGTTGTAACAGGATATTCTTAAATGACTATAACCTATAGTCAGTGTTAATAAACAATAATGAATTTAAGAATCAGTTTCAGTTGTTGATAATTTATCAATAAGATAGTCACACTGGTGATGACTTCCCCGAGCGGAGCAATCATATCACGATCTTGTTATTTTGATAAAAAATGGATGTCTGAAAAGTGGGTAACCATATAAATAAGTTAATTACAAAGATTTTGATAAACTCGATTACAGAATATGGATAGCAAAAAGAAGTGTCGACAGTCTAGCGCTGATTATATCCCATACTGGTTTGTGAAATCACCATAGCTTCCAATGTGCTTGCTCTGCGGCCAAGTATTTTCTAACGAAAGGAATGAAGCCTTCAAGGATGAGTCTTCATTTAAATTCACGGTACAGCGACAAGGCAAATTAGGATGTTGAAATCTTCAAAATATTTCTAGAGAATCGCAAACTATGTGCGGTATCTTTGGAAAAGTGAACAAAGAAAATATGGATGGCTTAGTTACATCATACTCATTTCGCTATTAATAGCTAAAACTGGTAAGCCACATGCTATTGGTGAAGCACTCATTCTTCCCGCAATTCAAGAAGTAGTGACTACTGTCATGCATAGAAATGGTCGAAAGTGTAATACAGTCCATTCCCTAAACAATGATACGGTTGTGAGGGGTACTGATGTCGAAAATTAACTATGTGACATACTTAGAACGACGGAATTTTCACTTCAAATCGACGAATCTACTCTTCCAGGAAATGAAGGGCTACTTATTACATATGCCCGATTCATTCAAGGGGAGAGTTGGTTAAAGAAATGCTCTCTGCTAGACCGCTTGTAACAGATTCAAAAGGTGAATCAATTTTCAAAGTTGTGGAATAAAGTTTTCCAAGAAAAAGAAATTCCTTTGATTAATATTATTGCATGTGCTACAGATGGTGCACCTTCAATGGTTAGTCGACGTCGTGGCTTTATTTCATACATGAAACGCGCTGTTCCTGAACTTTTTGCTATTCACTGCGTTGTTGATCGTGAACATTTGGTCGCTAAACATCTTAGTGTACGCTTGCATGACTCATTAAATATAGTCATTACTGTGGTAAACAAGATTAAATCCACGGCACTCAATGACAGGATATTTCGTCAACTTTGTCATGAAAATGAAACCGAATTCGAACGTCTTCTTTTCCATACCGAAGTTAGATGGCTCTCGAAAGCAGATTGTCTCAGTCGATTCTATTCTCTTTTTGAAACTATCATTGGATTTTTGGAGGGATCGAACCCGCAACTAATTAAGGATGTTCAAAAAGCGAAATTTGCTGTTTCCTACCCATTGGATATATTTGACAAATTCAACACAATAAATTTACAACTTCAGGGCAACGTAATTAACTACTCTTATAAAGTGTAAGATAGTTATTTGCTCCTTCTTTGGGAAACTAACACTGTTTAACAGAACATTGGTAGAAGACAATTTTACTAGTTTCCCCCGTATGGCAAAGCTTTCAGTATTAGAAGACGATTTGATCGCTTACTATGATCATCTTGGTGCGCTCAAAATGGCCATGACTATGTGATTCAGGGATCTCTAAGAATTGGAAATACCAGATTGGACTATTGATCCATTTTGTACCTGCGTTGAAACAATTTCACTGAGTTCCAGAAGCACCACACACAAGTGCACTCTTCACACTGAGTATTTTAAATCTAGCCTACACATTATTAGCATATTAAAACTGATATACTAGTGATAAAAATATTAGAATTTCATTGATGTGGGCGGAAGGGGGCGATGAAAAGGTTAAATAATTGCTTGGGAGGCGATGTGATAGAATAGTTTGAGAACCACTGTCCTAGATTATTAACTAAAGAAATCAAAAATCCAAGATTGTATATAATATCCATATAACTTACCAAAAACAATATAGGGAGCAGAAAATATTCCAGAAAGTCCTCAGCACCCCCCCTGAAAACGGGCATTTGGTGTATCCACTGTAATTAGTATATAGCCTCCCATACGGAAATCTCACGCACCGCCTATGCCTATGCATATTTTGCACAATAGATCCTATAAGTAAGAACGGTTCATGTCGAAAATGGGGACAAGAATGGACAAATTTTATAAATAGATTCATGATTATCATTAAATTGCTTTAATTATTCATTAATTACTTATTAGGCGAACAATACTCCTTAGAGAATTAGAGTGACATTATGTGGATCTTTCCTCATCTTCAGATAACTAAATCCATAATTAAATGTGAAATATTAAGTTGTCTCAGCACCTCACTCTCAATACTAATGATTGAAAGACTGTTGACTCGATCTTGTCCAATTCTATTTCTGAGCTCATTTATTATACGTTTCAGTTTCGAGAAAGACCTCTCACCACTGCAATTTGATACTATCAGAGATAAATATATTGGAAGAGCCATTTTGATGTTAGGGAACGTTTGAGTGAGGTTTTATGTGTGAAAGAATTCGTACATCCTAAGCTCCATTGAATTTTGTTTTTCACTTAGAGTTTGAAGCTCTGCCGAGGATCTGATCAATCTGGAAATTGAATTAGCTCACTCTCAATCATTGTTTCCAGATCGTTGAGATATGAGCATGTAATATTTCCTGCAGCTTCCTTGATCATTTGACTAGAGAGTGAGAGAGTAGTTTACACAAGAATCCGAATTTATAGCAGATTTCTTGATAAGCCTCAAGGTGATATTGTAAGTCACTGATCAACTGATCATTGATAACATGAAAAACGCTTGTCCGATCCTATCCCTTGGTACATAGTGGGATCTTCGTCATCTACATCAAAGTAACGACGATAGGCGCTCGAACTTCCTTAAAGACATTTTTGAACTTGCCATGTTCACACAGAATAATGCCTCGACTATGAAAATGTCAAATTCGCTTCTCTGAGTTTAACAAACCAACAAGGGACTCGAGTAGCGATACCATGACATTCAGATTTAAAGTACATGACTGAAAGGAGATATTAGTTTATGGAAGCGGTCCAAAACTGTTTTCCAAAAAACAAGTGCATCATTTCGATAGTCATCCTTCTGTTCCCCATCAAACGCCAAAGTTTAGTAATAATTCACATAAAGTATTATATCCTTTATGCAGGCTTCCACTGCACCATACCTTGCGGACCACCGAGTATCAGAAAGCAGCTTGACTAGTGGCTTAAGTTTTTCAACAAAGAAGTCACCATCGATACGTGATTCAGAGAGAAATGTGTATGACTTTTGTATAATATCAAAGAATCTTACAACCACAGGGATACATTCAGCGGAAGTTTTCCAGATAAGATTGAGGGAATGAGGTACACATGGTATAAATGTCGCATATGGACTCTGTTGTCACCAATATATTTCCCAACCATATTTGATGCATTGTTATATGATTAGCCACAACAATTAATCGACAGACACTAAATAAAACTTCACTGATTTTAGTAACAATGTAAAGCAACAAATTACTCAATGCAAATATTACAACTTTGTATGGGGGGCCTTTTAGGTTCGGGCCCCAGGCGACCCCCTAATCCTGAACTGATTACGTCACATTCGTAAGAAAAACATATCAAAATGTATTATCAGTGTATGGGAAGTTGGGTATATACTACAGGGCCGTAGCAGCCGATACGGCAGGCACGGCGTTTGCCGCACCAATAATTGCCAATTTCTGTTAATACAGATGGTGAGATATGATGAATGCCGCGCCAATACAATATGCTCCGCAGCACCAATAATTTTTTGCTTCCTATGTCCCTGTACTATTCGGAAGTCAGATGATTGGGCTATAACGTTGAAGGGGGGAAGTAGCATTTGTTAGAATCTCTACTATTTGCACTTGTTAGAATGGTCCATTCAAGATGTAGTGTTTTTTTGTCACTGAAATTAATCTCTCTGGTGCACTTCCCACGAAACTAAAGCCTATCTACGGTCTAGAATTTCCTGGACCATGGATTACATCAAGTCTAAGGGGAAGTTACGATAGTCAGAATTTCGAAGTTGTCATTAGTCAGAATATCCTTAGTTGTCACAAGTCAGAATCTATTTTCCGACTGTTACCACAATTCAGAATCGATTTTCAGACTTTTGTCACTAGTCAGAATCTACTTTCCGACATATCGCGTGGCAAAACGAGGCATTAGGTCGAGCTTTGATGTTGTCGATAGATCGATGTAGAAAAAATGGATTTATAGAAACAAGGACGTGATAGGACATTTTATTGTATTAAATATAAACCCGTACCATTGGGAGGGGATTATAGTTCACTACCTTATGGGTCTGGGAGTTTTCATTTGTAATCGTTATTAAGCTACCTAGGTGTGGGGATATGGAGTCCATGCTAATTTTGTGTTTGGATGAACAATTGTTGGATTAATTATTAGAAAAGATGGCAAAAATGGGGGATCGTTGGATTTTTTGGTTTAAAGAAAATTGAAATCGCTCGAACCGGATAACAGTATTTATGAATAGTAGCCTAACCGATTATTGATATTATTCGGTTTGGGCCACCGAATACCGAATACTGATATTCGGTTGGTCTCAGAATATTGAACTATTTGCCAAATAATATTCGGTTGGTCTCAGAATATTGAACTATTTGCCAAATAATATTCGGTTAACCGAATATTAAGGTATTTGGTTGCAAACTTGGTTTTAAAACATTTGTGCCGGTTTTAGAAATCTAAGGAAGCATTTAGTTTTCATAAAAATAAGAAATGGCCTTAAAGAAGAGATATTTATAGCTAAAATATATTCGATCTATCGACAACAGTGCTTTTACTAGTTTTATATAGTTTCATTAAACTAGTATCTCAGAAATAATTATTGAATACATTAATGATTAATGGGAACATATTTCATAAGAAATAATCGATTCTGACTAATGACAACTTCGAAATTCTGACTAGTGAATGCGCCCCAGGTTAAGAAATCGAATTATATTTTTCTCGATAATATAAAATTGGTGCACTGTGTCTTCGATTCCAGAATTTATATTAAGTGAGCTAAGAATGTTTATACATAAAATATAAATTCTTTATAATTATAAAGTTATCACGTTACTGAGTTATATTAGGTACCATGGATGGCACATGCTTCGACAAAATCCACTTTCAACTTAATAGTCGCTAGAGTTATTATCAAATAGGTCAAACCAATATGTTCTATATACCCAATTTCCCATACTCTTGTAATATATTTTCATACGCTATTGGGTAATCTTGATAATTACAAAATATGGGCATATATCACGACTGCGTCACATCAGTTTGAGATATCGTATCAAAATGTATTACAAGGGTATGGGAAGTTTGGTGTTTAGTATATATTGGTTGGACGTATTTGATAATAACACTAGCGACAATCGAGTTATTAAGGGATTTGACCAAATATGTTCCATCCATTGTATCTAATATAACTCAGTTACGTGACAATTTATGAATACAAAAATTTTATTTTATGTATGAAACATCCTTAGATCACTTGATATTGATTCTTGAATCGATGACGTACTAGTGGTCGTTTTTCAGACCTCTATAAATTTTTAACAACACGAGCACGCTTCGCTTGCTCGCGCTACGCGGTTGCGGACACTTCTGTGTCCGCTCTGGGGCCTACAGCTCTCGAGTGTATAAATTCACACTAAAATACCTAGTAGCTCGGCCACTTCGTGCCTCAGGCTAAGAACAATCTATTTAGTCGCCTTCATATATAGATTTCCTCACCTTTTAACTGCTCTAGTTTGTAGTATTAAATTGCACTACATTTTCGTCAATGTTTCGATCAAATTGAATAAATATATTATAATAATTTTAGGTATTTGCTCGTATATACAGTTAAAGGACAAAAGTATTCGACTATTTCAGAATTGCAAATATTTTGTTATATTCTTATTCGCCTATGTAACTAAGATATTCTTATACAGCGATATCCGTCAATCTACATGAATGAATCTTGTTCACGCTTATTCTCTGCTTTATAACTAATAGTTATTTTAAACATCAGCGTAATTAGATTTTAATTTGATATACTTAGTATTTAATACGGTAAGTGGTCGAGTACTTTTGTCCTTTAACTGTATATGGGCCTATCCTGTCCTATTAACCTCAAATCTGATTGGTCAATATATTTTGTCACCTTTCTTGACGAGGTTGGAGATATCGCTTAAAAACTATAAATCGTTGTCGCAGGGGAAAATTACCCTTATGTGGAAATTTTAAGCATTCTGCGACATATAGTTTTTCCAATAATTCTGGACAAACACCAATACATACAACAATCCAGTTTATATTATATAAATATTATCTGAATTGTATTTAATAACATTTTTGTCTCTGGGATATATTCGCAAATAGTTATTTGATGGAATATATACTGGACGAATATAAACGTACTGTCGATAAGGTTTCCACTACCTCAGATGGAAACAAATTTATTCTTTCTAAATCGAATGTCAATTCGTTTACCTAAGGTGTGCTTTATTCTGAGATGGTTGCAAAGGAGCATGTAAACTCAATCGTGAGAAATCTGATCACTTCATTTAATTCGCACAATTATGACCGTGAAGCCTATAAAATTGAATGATATTATCTCAAAACAAAATGTAAGACAGTTACTCACAAATGAGGAAGGTTTTCGCTGATGTGACAAGAGATGATCGATGGGGCATGCGAAATATCTTTTTCAGAATGCGAATCCACGATGTTTCGGGCGAGAAAAACTCAGGAACCTAAGATCCCTCAGATAGCTTTGGAATTTAGTGACATAATAACAACTACAAACTTCTTGAAGTATCACAAATTTAGCTTCTCTGTTGACAATGAAATTGGTGTGGTGTTCTTTCAGAGCCGATGAAAGATTTTTATCACAAATTTCTAACAAACAATACGATGGGAGTCATGGGACATTCTTTACTGTGCCCATTAAATTTATAAGTTGTGGACTATTATCATTTCAGTGGGAAGGCACACTCTACCTGCGATATACTGCTTATTGAGCAGGAAGAACCAACGGCTATATCAAGCTATACTGGAAACCATCTCGGAGAATATTCCTCATTTTCGATCTCTGGCCTCAATGTCAGATTGGGAAGACGCCTCTGGAAATGCGTTTAGAGAAACGTATCACAGGTAAAGATTTATGGATGCAGGTTTCATTTCACACATCGTGATTGGGCAAAACCCAAAAGCTTGGACTTGTCGAAACATACCATAACAAATGAGAAATTGAAAAATATATTAAACAGCTGATGTCGCTCAGGAAATGATAGAAGATTGAAATATAATTACGTGCCTCTAATTATGACAAATGTCCTGATGTCATGATTTTGACAAAATGAAAACTCATGATTGAATTATTACGTCATCATGAAGTACAAAATGTTTGTTCCAAATTCTAAAATTTTGATAATTTGACATAGTACTCGAGGTACGATGTGCCCAGATTACTAACCAAAAGCCAAATAATAATAATTCCAGTGTTACACCATGTAATTTGGATGGACAATGCACAATAAAATAATTTCGCAATATTGTAACCCGAGGTACGTAGTGCTGAGAATATTCCGTTTCGTAGCTACCCTAAACACTAAGAAATTGGCTGTTTATACTATAGCTTGATCTGAGGCCCAAAGCTCTCGCGGAGCGACCTAGCAAGCGAAGCGGGCAAGTATGCACTAAATAGTCAATACAAGGTTAGTAATAATTCAGGCATAGGGCCAAGTCAGAAGGGCTTAAGCCCTTTGAACTAAAGCCCATTTTTAAGGGGGCTTAAGTCCGGACTTGGACTTTTACTTTCTTACAGTATAATCAAAACATTTTTGGCATTCCAAAGAATGGCGAAAGAAATTCTATTAAGCCTATTTCCTAATAAGGCTTAAAAAGGACTTGACTCCATTCCCGTGGCACTCCACTTAGTAATATGAATATTATCCAGATTTCTAACAATAAGATCAACATTTAAAATTATAGTTTTGAAATTACATAACGTATTTGTAATCAATGAGTACTTACTATCCGAGTACATATTAACTGAGTAAAATTCAAGCATCTTTCCTTTGGGAAGAATAATTAGACTTCTTATTCGAGTAGTACTAGTAAGTATTAACCGAATTATTTATAAATGGATTAGATGGGAGAAAATTTCAGAGACAAATTATGTCTAATCCGAGAGTATATCTTAAGCCTTAAGCCGAGTAAGTACTAACCTGGTGTAATTCGGTCCCCTAATATTATAGGCCCGATGACCAGAAGCCCGAACGAGCCTCGAGCTCGGGACGGGGTTACGACCTTGTGTCGAATTACACAATGTACGTGACTTCTCACGATACATACGCGTCATAATTTATAAGGCAAGCACCCAATTACAAAGAAGTATTAAAAAATGCAGTGTCTACTTACAAGCTCTAATAAGGCTATCAGCAAAGGCCCTACCAACAATATATTTAGAATGTTTATTTCTTATTAATCGAGATAGAAGTTAATGAATCCTCCATTTTAAAGCGACTTAATATACACGACGCAACATAGATGGGAGAGGGCTTACTCTAATACTAATCCGAGAAAGAATACGAGAGACAATTGCTGGAGTTCAAAATCACCTTACACAACGTCTAATACTTTGTATAATTCACAAATTAAAATGTTAAAATTGTGTTGTCATGAATCATCTGTAACCATATATTGAAGAATTGAAAGATATGACAATAGAGGAACACAACAAGCTGGAAAAAGTACTTGCACAACTGATTGTTGCTTAATAATTAATAATACGAAGCATGCATCGAAATAGTACGTCAAGGGGGGGCTTGTTCTTAAACCCCCCAGAATTTTTCTACAATTAGTGTAAAACTTTATGGTCAATCAGAAATACATAGCTCCCAAGTGACCCGCATTTGAGCATCGAAACCCGATGACCCGCGAGGGTAGGCGAAAAACCCGAATTTTTTGGTTGAATCCGGCGAATACTAGCAAATTACCTTATTTTGTATATTTATACATGAAGAATTACAGTCATATGTTGATTAATACTTATTTGCCAGTATATTAATGGTGATTGTAATAGGGAAATAAAGGCGACAGATTGAAAAACGAAGATGTGGTTGCCTCCTCAGCTTCGATGTTAGCTAGCACTCCTGTTATAAAGAACCTACCTAAATTGGTTAATAACTACATTAAAACATCATATACCATACGTAAATAGATGGAATAAATAGTACAGTATAATAACACAATATAAATAATGGAGAATAAGACCAGAAAATTCTTCCTAATATTGGCAAAAAATAAATGAAAAATTTAATTAATCCTACAGTAGCTAGTAAGATAAAGTATATGAGGAGATTTTAAGAAGAAAACATATGATAAAAGTATTAAAGAGATAAATTATGTTAAAAAAAAAGAATAAACAAATTATCAAGTTGTCAATAATATGTAATAGAATTTGTATAATTCAAATAAATTTTATAAAAAGTTTAAGGATAATGAATTAATAAAGAATAATATTAACATAGTCTGAGAGATATTTATTATAAATATTCATTAGACACAGCTTTAAGCATTATTACAGTTAGAGAAATAATAATTCCCTCGATCCACAAAGGCCAGTAAGCTAATCTATTTAAGAAATAAGTTGGAGGATAATAATTGGTTAAATACACGAAAATAGAGGTTAGGGTAGATTCCAATCTAACCATTTTCTAGGTTGCCTCACAAAATGGAGGAAGGGCCGTTTACGAAGACTACAGCCAAAGGAATTTCACAAAATGGTTGATAACTGGGTGAATATTAAGTGGAAATTCCTAAAGTGAGACAACCATAAAATATTCTAAAATATTTATGACAAATCTCAGTTAATGAATGAAAAATCGTCGTAAAATTCGAATGTCGAAAATGGGATTTGACAAAAATGGTCCCCCTCACTTTTTTAACTTTTATATGACATCAAAGTTCAAACTATTGTAATAATGGATAAGTAATCAAATAACTATTTATAAATAAACTGGTTATGCCCTCGGACAGGACAATGCATCATTAATCCTGATTATTGAACAAAATATGAGGGATTGAAATCTTCTTTTCGCATGTGATTTTGTACAGTTAGTAGAACCTCCATTATCCGCACCTCTTTGTATGCAGTAAGTAAGAAAATACTATTTTCTTTAGAAAACATACGAGATTTGTTGTTAAGATACGGGCACCTCCCTCAACTGGGCATAGTTTGCCACGATTCTGATATTAGCAAAATCTCATTTACCATTTGCCTAGACTGAATGCAAATCTTAATACCGCACTCGATATTAGTCATGATTTTTGTTGGATATAATGAGAGACATGAGTTTGTTGGATATAAGGGGGGTAGCGAGGTGGTAATTCTCCATTGGATTAGTGTTATTTCACTAATCTGAACAGTTTGTGTTTTCATTGGTACAGGACTGTTCGGGTTAGCGAGGGTGTACTGTATTTACAATACTAAAGTAACCTGCATTCAATTACTGTAAAACATGGGGTATGAATGACCTACTATTTAGTCTAAAGCCTATTAAGTAATCATTTATGGGGGGGACCAGTTTTGTAGGGGGACCATTTTTGTCAAAACAGGCCATTCATACTCCATCTTTAGAGTAATTGAATGCAAATTGCTTTATGTATTGTGAATACAGTACACCCTCGCTAATCCGAACCCTCACTATATCCAACAAAAATCATGACTAATATCGAGTGCGGTATTAAGATTTGCATTCAGTCTAGGCAAATGGTAAATGAGATTTTGCTAATATCAGAATCGTGGCAAACTATGCCCAGTTGAGGGAGGTGCCCGTATCTTAACAACAAATCTCGTATGTTTTCTAAAGAAAATAGTATTTTCTTACTTACTGCATACAAAGAGGTGCGGATCATAGAGGTTCTACTAACTGTACAAAATCACATGCAAAAAGAAGATTTCAATCCCTCACATTTTGTTCAATAATCAGGATTAATGATGCATTGCCCTGTCAGAGGGCATAACCAATTTATAGTTATTCGATTACCTATCTATTATTACATTAGTTTGAACTTTGAAGTCATATAAATGTTGAGAACTATTTGAGGAATCCTCAAAAGTGAGGGGACCATTTTTATTCAATACCATGGATATTGGTCAAAATTGGTCCCCCAGGACCAGTTTTGCAGGCGGGACCATTTTTGTCAAAACAGCATACCCAAAGTGGAGTGCAGGGGCCTTGCAAATACAACCTGGAAGCCCCACTTTTAGAGGTCGTAATCATAAGATAAATCATATAGGTATAAAATAGAAAATTAGAATCTGCATGCCAGATTAACCCTGGTTAGACGTTGAAACAAATTTCTAACATTGCATCATCATTATGAAATATGCAAAAAAGATGTGAATATCTATATTACGAGCCTTTGGCCCGTCGCTTTGCGATGAACTTGGCGCATTGCGCCTCGAGGTATCTATTATTCTCCAAATTGACGGCCCTTTGAGTATTATATCATAGATATATTTAGAACAATGTAATTCACAAATATACGTATATGGCATATATATTTTTGGATTATTTTGTAAGATCAACCCCCTTTGTAGCCGTTGAGATCAAGTACCAACGTATATTTTGAAATTTTGCTAATTTGTTTCCTTTATATTCATAAAAACTACAATAAATTTACATATGATTAATCCAAAAATGTGAAAATCAGATTCAGCATGTTCGATATATTTAGTGAAGTTTTATTGAATTCTATTGACCCCCTTGATAAACACGATAGTACTTAGTTATGTGACAATTTCAATTTGCATACAGCAAATCCTTACCTTGACAATGGACAAACAAACAAACAGACAGACAACAATAGAGATTTTACAAATAACTTATATATAGCTCAGTTATACTATATTACAGTTTTGTGTATTAGCTTTCCTATCTTTGAGGAAAGGTCATTTTTCGGATTAACGAAAGTCACCTTTTCAAATGAGGGTATGAGGTTTTGTATTACAAAAAACTATACTATACTATAGCTCAGTTATATATAAGGAATCTCGAGATTTATAATATCTATATTATTAAATTCCAATTGTAGTTTGTTGATTGTCCGTTGATATGTAAATTTATTGTCGTTTTTATGAAAATAAAGTAAATAAATTAGCCAAATCTAAAATATACGTACATACAGGTTTGCTCTCAATGGCGTTGATCTTACAAATAATCCGATAATATATATGCCATATACGTATATTTGTGATTTACATTGTTCTATATCTATATTATTAAATCTCAATTGTTGTTAGTTTGTTTGTCAGTTGTCAAGAAAGGATTTACGGTATGCAATTTTGAAATTATCGCATAACTATATATTTCAAAATATATATACAAGCTTGCTCTAAACGGCTACACAAGGGTAACACAATACGCTGAATCAGAATTTCACATTTTGAAGTTTCTCATATGTAAATTTATTGTTGTTCTTATGAATATCAAGTAAACAAATTTCAAAATTGTAGTAGAAACATGCTTTCAATGGTTGTGCTGAGGTAATCGAGTATGCTGAGTCCAAATATGATATTGTAAACAACATTTCATAAATATTTGTTAGCTTTTGGGGGACTAAAGTAAGCAAATTTAAAGATTAAGCAGTAACATATTGCTATGGTTAAGAATACGAGTTTATGTACTCGAGGGCCGTAGGCCCGAGTGTGGACAGGAAGTGTTCGCAACCGCGTAGCGAGTAAGCGAAGCGCGCTCGCATATATTTATACATACATACCATAAAATCCATGTATTGTAAATTTCATGCTCTGATACTGTATTGTCAGTATCTGACTCGAGGTACCTAATTGCCCTCAACATATTGAAACTAATCTTTAACATGCGTTTCAATTTACCTACATTAGTCGTATGGTGTGGAACATGATTCATCACCCAAAAGGTGTGAAAATTTCACTTTCGGAAAAAATTCATACCCCAGGTACCAAAATTTATTGTCATATGTGCACCAATCTTCATATTAATCGGATTGCTCATTGCTGTATTGCGCAGACGGACGGAGGAATGTCAATCATCACCTATGCCATTAGAGCATCTGCCCATCGGAGCTGCACTAAAAATATAAGAATATTCTCGCAATCTGGTCAAGCAGAAATATCTCAATTGAATTTGAATGCAAAATAGAAAATAATGACACAGAAAAAATAAGTTCAGAATAAATTAGCAGTTGATGTAAATACAATCAATAAACATATAATGACTGCAAACCGAAACAAAACTAATATTTGTGAACAGGTCGTCGGATAGAATTACAAAATTCATGCTATCTGAGAACTAGGCCATAAGGGTAATCGAAGCTGAGAATAACACTGCGATTAACGATAACATCATCTTGGTGTAGCTAATGTAGGTAGGTATGGAAGTGAGTAAAAGTTGTTACACCATTTTGTCAGCGTGCTAATCTATTGGGATTGAAAGCTGCTAGATGTTAGTGATAATCTCAATTTTCAGAACTTTTAGAAGGCTTTCCTTTCTTTTTGGTTGTCTTTCCAGATTTCTTACTAACTTTTATCCAATCTTCACCATTCTCCTGCGACCTTGTAAATTTTTGTTTAGTTTTCTTTATCCTAGCGAGATCCTCGTATATACGTTTGCACAATGCATTTGTTCTCTCAGAAGTCCCTAACATCTCAGAGCCAAGCTGAGTCATCTCAAACAATTCATTGAACTCTTGCAAAAAGCAGATCACTGTAGCAGGATCAACGAGTTTGTTCAAAAATAATATTTCCTTACGAGACCACTCATAGCAAGCTTGACTGAGCAAGATCCCATCGGGAATATTTCTAGGTGCTAGTAGCTTAGTTGCCAATTCTTTCTGTTTAGGTTTTATGAAATCTTCACTTTTAGACTTAATAAAAGAAACTCCAATTGTCTCGTCAGTTTCTGCAATGGGTGCAACTGGCTTTGTGTTAGTCCTCTTGTTAGCAGCTGTCTCGCCTATCCCAGATCCGGGTTCGTCGCTACTCTCCGACAAATTCTTAGTAATGCGTGCCCATGTAGAGACAGAAACAGGCTGATTGTTTGTTTGCGATTCTTTGATTCGGATCTTTTCAGCCTGTGCTAAACTCTCACTAAAAGTTTTCTTTTGTTCAGACTCGATTGCTAGAAATGATAAAGGAAGAGTGTCTGTTGGATTTGTGGTCCATGTATGCTTCTTAGCCTGTTGTGTAGCCTCCTCAAGTTTACGAGTTGATAGCATTGTTCTCTTCAAATTTTTGTTGCTAACCTCTTCCAAAGATTGCTCAGTTAGGATTACATCCAAATTCACAATGGAGGCCTCGTCCTGAGGATTTGGGATAAAGACAGGGGGTGTTAATTTGACATTCTGTTTATTGATGCTAAAAGAATCTAATTCGTCTAGTTTCGGCCGATGAGCTGAATTCTTAGATTGGCTGATATATTTTGTGTTGGATAGGACAGATTCTTCTACTTGCAATGCATCATTATTGAAATTAGGTTGTGTAACTTTATTTATCTTTGCCTTGTGTTTCTTATCACCAACTTTCTTCCAATGAGAATCGTCTTCAGCAACAGGATCATGGCTAACGAAAGAGGTGGATTTTGACTTTTCCTTATAAATTTGATTTTCTGGCTTCTTAGATCCTTCTTTTATAGGTTGTTTTTGTATTGGTACTGCCTTAACTGTAGTTGTATCATCTTCTGTCTTACCCTGAACTGAATGAGAAGTGTAACTAGTTGGAAGAGGTGAAGGAGTATCAACAAGACTACCATTTAGTTCAGGAATTTTAGGAGGTCCGTTAAACCGATTATTTTTTCCTACAGGCTCAGTTTCCGAATTGCAGGTATCTGGAATAGGGATAACATCAGAACAAAATGGTTTATTCGTGATTTCGTTAACAAATTCCATTTGTGTGATTTGAAACACTTCTATATTTTCTGGTATGTCTACTTTTGCTGCGTGTCCATCAGGCGTACTGTCGCCAGAAGTAATCTCCTTTTGATTAACATTGCGTTCTACTGTCATTACTTCCTCAAATTTGTCCGATTTTAAAGGAAATTGTTTTAATCCCAATTCTGTGTCAATCTGATCATTCTGATGACCAACTACCTCTTGTGTGTCATCAATAAATTCTGATATGATTTCTCTAACAGGAATATCAACTGGAGAAAATTCTCTTGGCATCAACAGTTGTCCTGCTCCTACAGAAAATGGCTCATCCGACATATTTGTTAGATTTAGCAGGTTAGCTAGTTTGAATGGCTTTGGGTCACTTTCTCTCCAAACAGGTAATGTGGGAGGGAAGAATTCGCGGCTATACCAGTTATCCATTTGTTTAGAAAGAAAAGGTCCTTGAATGCTGCCTTTAGGGTCTACATAGTACCACAAGTGTTTCGGATCTTGAGAATCAGATTGTAAATCCGAATTAGAGGGCTGAACAGTATCAAATTCATCTAGATAAATCTCTGAATGTTTCGTACTGTCGCCCATATCATTAAAATTGAGTTAGATTGATTCGTATTAGATATAGGGTCAGCTGCATCAACATTACTTGGATTGAGGAAGGAGAATGTATCAGACTCCCGGACTTTGGAGAATTCTTTGTCAGGAGGAGGAACAGATTCTGCTTGAGGTTCGATTCGCTTTTTGGTTTTGATGAAGGAACTAGTATCGGACCAACTCAACTCTCTCCCCTCCAATTCGTTCTGCTGAGAGGTAGACAAGATTATTCTTTTCTCATTCTTTGGAGGAATCTGCCTCTCATAGTTATCTTGTTCATAAGTCTCATCATTGGGGAAAAACTGCCAGTCCGGCACTTTATCGATAGGAGATTCAGGCATTTCTTCAGAAAACGTATCGCTGTAACTACTCTCTGATAAGAAACGTCTGCGAGGTTGGGAGTAGGAGAGGTCTGCGCTCTCGCTAGAAAACCTTGACCGCCACATGGGACCTCTTGTAGGCCATTTAGAACTCGAATTAGCTGATCCCCAGCTTCCGTAATAATCTAGTCCTCGACCTCTTCCTCGGCCTGAGAGACCACGTGACTCAAAAGTCTTGGGGTTGGTCTTAGAGGGGAAGGAGTGTGTGTGGTCATACTCACTAGGATCAGCTTCGTAGTAAAATTTGTCTAGAAGCTTTATTGAAACTGATGTGTCTTTGGAGAATATAGTCTCAAATGCCTGGAGGTTCCGAGGAGGAGGAGGGTGGATGCTAATCGAATTAATGATGCTGAAAATATCATCTCGAGTGTAAGTGAATACTGTAGATGGTACAGTATTGGAAACTCTGTTAGAAGCTAATCCACTGGAGTAAGATGAGTTCCTAGCCCAAGAAGGCTCGAATCTACGCTCAATGGGGTTGGGGACATTAGGGAATGTACGAGTAGCACGATACGGACAGGATTATTTGGAACTTCCATATAAATTTCGTCCATAAATCAGCTAAATATAAAAAATAAGCATAAAAGATATAGGTATAAACTACAGTAAAACTGTACATAAAAGAGAGGGAAGATTTGGACGAGCATGCGATAATTTTAGCAATGCTAACATCATAATTATAAAGAACAGAAACCATGCTATATGAAGGATAACCCTCCCCAAGAAATTCTAAATGAATTCCCTATAGTGCATCCTCGCTAATCTCCGAACAGGCTATCTAATAGCAAATTATTCGTTTGGATTAGTGAATTTGTTCGGATCATGAAATGCATTAAAACTATAGGACATTTTTTCGAAAGTTATACCAAGGATGAAATGACATGTGAATATAGTAATATGCATTTTTCTTAGTAGAAGTGAATACAATTAGTAATTTTTGAGAAATTTAGAACATTTCTAAAGTTCGGATTAGCGAGGGAAAACGTTGAAATTCATTGGAAATTATACAAAATTAAACAAACGCTAATAATGCATCCCATCGACCCCAACCCTTGCAATCCGAATGCTGGTCATCGCTCCTTAAAAGCAAAGGTATTTCTGCCTTCTCGGTGGCATACATGTTACATACAGGCGTGTATTTTCCTACATTATACACGAAAACATTACATATTGATTTGGTAAATTCTTGGTATTATTTCAAATAATACGTAGTTAATTAGCGTCCAAAACTGAGATAGCTTGTAGAAAACTAAATGAGGGTAAGGGCGGTATGACAGATTTAGTACTATGACAGTTTTACTACCTCTATTACTGGTACCATGGATACTCTATATCCATGACAGAGTTATTACCTCACATGACAGAATTATTACCCTTTGATCATGACATGAAATCGTATAACTCAACTCTTAGTTCTTATCCCACTGATAATAATGCATTTTCAATGGTTTCTTTGTTTCTGCTCTAGAGTTATATTACATAACTAGGCATAAGCAAGATAATTTTACATTTTCGTATGAATTGTATCTTCCACGTATTTTTATATAGAAATTGGACTGAGTTCGTTGTGTCCGGACGCATATATATTGCTATCATATTTAGTAAAAGTAACAAATTCGAATTAAATGAAGTTAGTAGACATATTGCTTTTAATATAACTCGAGAGCAGAAACAAAGAAACCATTGAAAATGCATTATTATCAGTGGGATAAGAACTAAGAGTTGATTTATACGATTTCATGTCATGATCAAAGGGTAATAATTCTGGCATGTAAGGTAATAACTCTGTCATGGATATAGAGTATCCATGGTACCAGTAATAGAGGTAGTAAAACTGTTATGGTAGTAAATCTGTCATACAACAGCGCCAGGAGGTTGCACAGCAAAAATAGGCAAAATGAGTAATAGATAGAATATAAAAGGAGGGCTGATAAACTTTCGTTAATTTTGCGTTACATAGCGTTAGCTAGACAATTAAGCCTCCTGGAAGCAGATCTCTCTCAGACAAGGTTAGAGGTCTTATCTCATTCAGGAGTTCTGGCAATACAAAGAATTGTAATTTCCTTCAGTCATATGTGCCAATCCGTTTTAAAGACAATGAAGCACCAAGGTTCAGGGATGAGATACGTCCTTTGTTTCAAGATTTAAGCTTTCAATTCATTGTTTAGAATTTAGAATTTAGCAACGATCTCTCTAACAATAGGATTTGAGGAACTAGGTCGCCAATTCTGAATTTTATCAATCTTCTCTCCAACTTTTCCCTTCCAAATGAGAAGTTGCTGTAGTGTGCACAGTCTAGGGTTAGCCTATATAGTGGATAGTGTTCTTGATTTTTATCAGATATTGAATATTTCTTTGTTGTATCGATCAATCAAAATATGTCTGAGAGGGATTTCACATACTCAATTTATTTGTGGAATTCTACATGCCACATCCATAGAGTTTAGATTGTTTATAAAGTCAGTATACTTTTCCCTCTTAATAAATTACAATACTCTAGCTTTGATAACTCACTTTCAGATAGCTACTTAAGATCCATTTTATACATATTATCAGTAATGTAAGATCTTGTTGACCGAAACTGAACAGGGAAAAACCAACGAGACTTATTTTCACTCGACGGATTCCACTTCTGAGAAGCGACTGATAATTTTGTTTCAGAGATGAATTCCTTAGCAGCATCTAGCCTCATATGATATTACATGCTGTGGGACATTATGACCACTATAGTCATGAACCCTTTGACTCGCATGCATACTTGATTTTACCTAAAACATAATTCTTTCCAGCTGTTGGTGTATCCTTGCTAAATAGTGGACTAATATCAATTACTGGGATAATAGATTGAGTAGACATATAAAAAAATACTAATTATATTTTATTTCAAATTCAGTACATTAGAGAGTATAAATGTATAATAAGTAATTAACTGTGTGTACATTAACAAGCAATAATTTTTCTTAGACTTAGAATATTTATAACCAAATGTATTAGATTCTAGTTGTGAGCTCTCTCGCTCTCTCTCAATGAGGAATTTACTACGTATTTTGTAATTTTTGAATAAGCAATCTACAAGCGAGTACAGCCTATAGTCATCAAACAGATGAGCCTTACTTTAAATATATAAAAAGAATATCAGTAAGTAACTAAGTACAGTAGAACTCGGATAAAAGTATCCCTCAGGAAACAAAAATAGTACTAACCGAAGTACGTGTATCCGAATTCTACTGTAGAGGCTGGACGAGTGTGATCTTAGCAGCTGATTCAGCAGCCGATTCAAATCCCCACTAAAACACCTTTTTCTCAAAAAGTATGAGTTCTATTTTGAAAAGAACCATATCAGTGTCAAGAAGAAAGTTGGTACATTTCATATCATCACTCATAATCGCCAAATTTTGCATGATGAGTAAGCAATTTTGCATTACATTTTGGTCGAGGTTTTTTATTAATATCTCCTGAAATAATTGTGATAATAACTTCTCATTTTAATCATATTTACATCTCACTTGGTATATTGTGTATATCCAATTTGAAATCAAAATAATTATTTTTGAAAAAGTTATGAACGCCCGAACTTTACATAGGAATTACATAGACGACCAATTTCTACTTGATGATTTGTATGCTTTGTAGCTATGTATTGATTACTTGAATATTCTTAGTGTAAATTTACTTATGATGACTGAATTCTTGAGGTCAAATGTATTCCTTCTCAATTATTAGGACCAGTTATGTCTGTTTAGATTTTTGAACTTAGTATTAAATTAAGAATGTAATATCAATCAACAAAGCATTTGTAACACTGTAATTGATTTATTTCGTTTCTCACAACCTTAATACTTTTGATATTCTTCAACTTCATTTCTTCCATAAATTTTCTTCATACAACAGTCCTACTAAATTTCATTTCAATTCAATCATGTGAGTATCTTTCTTAATTAATTTTGTAATGTTACACAGTCAACTCCCGGTATATCGAACATGGATAATTAGAAATCCTCGCTATATCGAAGTCTGAGATTATACAAATATAGTCACAAATCGTTAAAGAAACATAAATGTCATTGGTTATATTGAAATCCGCGTATATAGAAGTGATTATTGCGGTTCCTTGTTTCCGATATAAGGGGAGTTGACTGTAGTTATATGCAAATGTGTCAGAATTTATTATTAAAAGCAACCTAATCATTGGTTTCAATTTATGGCAGCGAAAATTATATATTTACCAACAAGATTATTAGTGAAACAATAAATATTTTGTATAAATGAATCTTGAATATTTTGTGAGATCTCATCTAAATATGTAAATTGATTGCGACAAAAATCACAAATGTAAGTATATACGTATATGTATCGACAGTTGGATTATATTACACAGGATTTGGAAACTAACACAACACCAATATGTAAAGTTCTGGAAGATATATTCATAGTAAAGTAAACAATGAACATGAAATCTATATTCTTATCCTTACAATTATCTTAATCAATCTAGGAATTAAATCTACAAATCTCTCTTACAAACATTTACTTTACAATTTGTACAAATTTGAATCAGAAAGAAGTTACTATCTATTTTTGGAGCATTCATTTGGAGACCCATGTCCTAGAGTTAACTCTCGATTCTCTTACCATTCTGGCATTAATAATTACAAATCGAAGTGTTGATCATCACTTCAAATCTTATCTGGTCAAGACATTTGTTACTCTTCCTTATATAGCTGTAAAGATTTTGCATAAATAGTACCACCTGTTTTAGGTTTAGCCTGTTCTAATAGACAAGGGAAATTCAATCAGTATTTCTCATTAGTTCATCAATCAGTTCAATACAGAAAAGATATACAGACAAACTATAATATCTGGTTGATTAGTATCTTGTAATACTTTTCGATTTGTTTACTCTTTTCTATTCAAAAAGTAATGTTTTGTATAATGTATGATAACTGTCATTACAATGGTGTTGTGTTATTTATTATATTTCAAATATCTTCTAATTATTATCTAATAACCACAATAGAATTGGAACTATAGAATTGAAAATGATACTAAATCCTTATCAAAATTTACGTCACTGTAATGTCATACATACTTCATTATTGATAGTAGAAATTGGTCGTCTATGTAATTCCTATGTAAAGTCCGAGCGTTCACAACTTTTTCAAAAATAATTATTTTGATTTCAAATTGGATATACACAATGTACCAAGTAAGATGTAAATATGATTAAAATGAGAAGTTATTATCACAATTATTTCAGGAGATATTAATAAAAAACCTCGACCAAAATGTAATGCAAAATTGCTTACTCATCATGCAAAATTTGGCGATTGTGAGTGATGATATGAAATGTACCAACTTTCTTCTTGACACTGATATGGTTCTTTTCAAAATAGAACTCATACTTTTTGAGAAAAAGGTGTTTTAGTGGGGATTTGAATCGGCTGCTAAGATAACACTCGTAGAGGCTGGCATGAATTATAATTTGAGATTTTCAGCAGCAGCTCGGTGAATATTAGATAAAGGGAGGGCTTATACGTCAATTTAAAAGTGCTGTAAACTTTGTGCAAAATTATCAACAATCTCTTTTAGACCAGTTGTTTAATACTTAAGCTAACCTAAGATACTAAGCTGCAGCGAGATAGCAAGCAAAGCCCGCTAGTAGAGATGAAATACACATACCAAACGCTATAGTAATTACGTTTGATTTAGAAAATGACACAGACATCCACAGTGTGGCAAAATGGCCATAATGGGGAAATAGGTAAATGAATCTGTATTATCGCCACAATTATACTTACATATACTAAATCGACACTGTAGATTTCAAAAATACCAATGATTATTTAGTAGCACGACTATAAACCTAGTTATGACGTAATTACTGACATTTTCTAATTTTTAACACTTGTGGTTCATTAGTGAGGATATTATGAAAGTTGATAATACATGCATGTCATGGTCTCTATTCTGCTATTTGATAACGTACAATTTAAAGACCCTTAATTATGTATGACTATTGGATATACTTATTATCATAAATCATCTGATAGTATACTATTATATAATATCTCTTGGAGGCTATTTGCAACGTCTCTTTTCTTCTTTGCGTGCATCAAACGATTCTGTACTAAGATGGGGTCACTACAACATAACAACCTGACTAAAATATCTCTAACATTATCAGTGAAAGAATTTTTTCTTGCAAGATTCTCCCGATACCGCCTTACAAATTTATTGCAGGATTCTAAACATTCCTCAGAGAGATTCTGTAATCCCTTACCATTATTATAAGCACCTATTAACAGAAACGAATGGGCAAGTAACTTGTGCAAAGATGGAGTGATGCTTGCCCATGGGTACTCAATTAGAATAAATTCGTACGTTTCTTTGCACAATTCTTGCATTTTGTCACAGTTAATCAAGTCACCACTGTTGAGGAGTCTTAACAAAACAGATAGATTTGTCTGGATCTTCTCTAATGATATTTTATCTGAAGGATTAATGGAAGAAGTGGCCCACGTCAAAAAGTCTCTCTTATTTAAAAAGCAGTCTCGCGCAATGTTACCAGTGGTTGAAGTGCCGCCCTGGCTTGAAGGGATATCGACACTGAAATTACATCTTTCCTGGAGTATAGCTCGAACCCGTTTCATGGAAAAATTTACTTTCGAGTTTGATGGCGCCCATACCTTGTGTCCTGCATCAAGATGGTATATCAACAGCATGAACCACCTGAATACAAAAGGTAAGCATGCAAAGGAGATGCAGCTATAATATCGATGTTAGAAGTTGGTTGATGCGTAATACCAACACGTTGATTTGATGGGAGTTTCAAGTAATCTTCTTCATCAACCTCTTCAAAAAGTTGCCGAGCGTCGCTAATTAGTCTGTTAATAGGGAAACCAGAATGGGCCCATTCTAAACTTTTAATTTGGCTATCCGTTGCAGTACACAGATGACAAGAAGCCCCACCAGCTCCATCCAGCAATCCTGCCATCTTGGTATCAAAAAGGGAACGGACTATCTCGACCTGTGCATGGCCTCCAATAAGAGATAACCCATCCTGTATGATATGGTCTGTTTGAGGATTGACTATTGTATTCATGATAAGCTTTACACTAGAATAATCTTCTTTCAGAGCTATCAGTGCTACTGGCCTAAAGCAGAACGGAGAGTTGGGTGAGCTGTTATAGAACACGTCATTTCCAAGTGTGTCTGTAATTGATATTACTTTGAATCCGAACAAAATGAAAGTTTTTGTGCTTAATGCAGAATTGTTGCTTTGTTGGTTATAGGTTTGATGACAACCGGAGCCATCCAATCCATCAGATATCTTAATTTTGAGTGGGTAGTGTGAATCAGGAACTGGGTCTAATGTTGAAAGCAAGCGTTGAATGGTCAGACTAAGGATGGAATGATAAGAGACGCAAGTCCCAATTGACAATGCTTCGGGGTCTCTGACTATTTCCATTTCATTTATTAGGCTTATTTCCCTACGATATTGCGAGACAAGTTTATAGGAAGGAAGCTTAACATCACCTTTGAGAATTCTTTTCAGATTCGTGTATTTACTCGCCCCAATTTCTAATCTGTCCAATATATAAGCACATTTAGAGATTTGTACTTTGTTCAATACACCGCTAAAAGATCCCTTATCAATTATTTCTCTGCACATGTCTGAAGTATCACGGTCATAGGATTTATTTGAGACTAATTCTAAAGCTAGAGCGAGTAGTTGTTTAGGCTCAATCTTTTCTCTCTCTGCTAAAAAGTCCACATGCTCTAAAAGAACACCAAGTCTCGATCTGGAAGTCTTCATGTGACATTCGAGAATATGCTTCCGGGATTCAGTTACAATCTGTTCTGAAAAGTTTCGATTTTCAGAATCAGTGACTAAAGAAAATTCAGGATCAAGCGATATTCTCTTTCTTGGATTGGATATTGTTAGATGAGTAGAGTGGAAAATCATATTATCCCATGTTTCAAGATCCTTCCTGCGGTAAGCCTCTCTGGATGTTAGAAGTGATTTAAATTTTAAATGAAGAGTAGCAGTTTCTTCTTCGGATAAATGGTTGTTCTCAATAAGTTTCCTAACAGAGACTGTAACACTTCTTCCATTCGAAATATACAAACTATATGCCTCATTGTTGGTGATTAGTACAGACATGATCCGCAAAAGGGCTACTTTAACATAGAAACATTATGATATATGATTGTAGAGTATTGGAATAACTAATAACCAGCAAAATATAGAATTTTACTGAAAAAATTTAAAACGTATGAAAAATATATTTTCCGGATTTTTGTCCGGTCCGGACAATGAATGACGTGATAAATTTTTGGGCAGCTTTTGGCAAGCCTGGAAAGTGATTAAATAGTTGACTAAATATAGTAACATTACTTATATATTAATAACGTTTTGTCAAATTTTGTCAAACAAGAGATGCTACACTTCAATCAATGAGAAAAAATTCCAAATTATAACTTTGGGAGGGCCAAACTAGACACCCGGAAAAAAGTACAAATGAATATCTAGACTAACCTATCAATGATTAAATTGTTGTTACAATATAGATTTATTATCAGAAGATGTTTTTCACTCTTATATTTAGTATTTACATCAAATATGATTACATACATTAGGGCATAGGAATTTGAGGTTTGAAAATATATATTTCTATTATTAGAAACACATAACAAAGTTGTGCGTAGTTAGGATTCCTAACTGCTTCTAATGCTGCCAATGATATTTTCGTACTAATTGAACTATGGAGAATTCGAAAAATGCATTGAAATATGTTTTTTAAAATATGCCTATTTCCCCATATTGCCACACTGTGACATCGTAGCTATAGATATTTCACTGATTATAACTATTCCTATTCTTCAGTTCAAAATGACGTCATCAGTTGGTTAAATGGGCAATATGTTGTAAAAAATCTCCACATTTTTAAAGCTCTGATAAAGGAACACTAGTGTGTCTTTGATTTCAGGATTATTATCAAATGATCTAAGGCTGTTTATACATACAAATTTGGAATTAAAAAGTTGTCACGCTATTGAGTTAAACTAGATACCATGGATGACACATTTTTGGACAATATCCACTTATAACTCATAGTCGGGATAGTTTTAGTCAAATCATTCCAGCCAAAAGATGCCCAACTTCCTATACCCTTCTAATACATTTTGATACGATTTTTCTAACCGATGTGGCATGGTCGTTATCAAGATTACATAATTGCTTCGACATATCTTATCAATATGTGTTACAAGGGCATGGAAAGTTGGGTATGCAGAATATATTGGTTGTTTAACTATAACCTCAGCGGCTATGGAGGTATAAGTGGATATTGGCCAAAAATGTGCCATCCATGGTATCAAGTATAACTCATTGACGTGACAACTTTATAATTCCAAATTTGTATGTATAAACATCCTTAGATCACTTGATAATAATCCTGGAATCTAAGACGCACTAGTGTTCGTTTATCATAGCTCTAGAAATGGGTAGACTTGTGTTGATTATTATCGAATTAACGGTAGTCGACTGTAGTATATAAAATTAAAATTGTAATACAGATTAAATGATTTATAGGCTATCAATTATTGTATTTATTTTAATTGAGAATGATAATCTCTCTGTTTCTGTAAGAACCCAGTCCATTCAGATTTGTAAGTGTGTAGAAGGTCACGAATTGGATTTTCTGATTCAGATTTCGATTTTGGAATCCCAAAAATTCTTCTGACTCTGGAATACTTAAATAATACATTCTGAAAGAGGCCATAACAGCTGGATAACATCCAGTATAACGCTATACCAGCAGGCAATTGTGTAGAAGCACTAGCCATTGCAATTGTCATGAATCTGAAGAAGTTATGGACAATAGCAAGAGCTATACTACGCTTTTGTACCTGCTTGGAGTAAATGGAAATATTCAGCAAATTTGATACTAAGATTATTCCTGGCATTAAGTAATAAGGGTCTGCTAGTGTCAAGTCATGGAACCAACCTAATCCTTCTTCTTTCATTGAAGGAATTATTGAGGTTACTTTATACCAGTCAGGTAGTGCACCAGTTAGGTTCCTGATGGCAAGAGAGATTGATATGAATAAAGGGAGTTGTATGAAGGGAGATAAATAAGCCTTTATTCGATAATATTTCATATTAATATGATGTTTGGCTAGTATATCACCTTTCAATTCATGAAATGCTTGCTTGAGTTTCTTGTTGGCTATATCAATATGTAAACCTTCATTTCTACATTTAGCGATTATTCTATGTTCTAAAGGTTGCCTGAAGGCATCTACTTCTGCAAATGCTACTTCAACCTTTGCTTGGTTCTTTTGCAAATGAATATGAAGAGGGAGAGTTACCACAGCTCTTATTGTTAAAGTAGTCGTTGCTATGACGACCCACCATGGTATATGGAATGCAGAATGTGTTGCCGATAGCAAGGATTCAATACAACTGGATGGAAACTCAAAAGTGCGGAAAATTGCATATGCAAATGAATTTGCATAAAATCTTTTGTGCTTCACTAAGAAATGTGAGTTAACTTGAAAAACTCTAACTGATAACATATCTACATTATTAACTATACAGATATACAGTAAGTAGACTCCACTCAATAGGGTCACATCGCGACCAGACCATTTGACCCGATTAACCGATGGCTCTATTAAGCAGTCTACTATTTACTGAACATTAGAGCAAGCAATCATAAGGGGCATTTGAGATGAGTTGGCTTAGTATTCAACGGAGCACTGGTCTCAATCCGACCAGAAAATACATATACGTATAGTAGCTGTAAATGCATAGTATATTGAATAAACGGTATAATATGAATGAAATATAAATATTGTCATAAGAAGAGATTTTCTCAGCGAAGTTACCATCTAAATTTCGAGTACTACAGGCAAAATTTATAGCGAATATTATAATACGGTGCAACCTTGATTATCCAAATTCTTTGGGACCGGTCCAAGCGACCGGATAATCGAGGTAGTTTATACAATTATTCATCGTGGAATGGGAACTGGGACCAGTTGGGATGTTCAGATAATCGAACATTCCGGATAATCGAGGTTGTACTGTATTTCTAAATCTGTTCAACCATTGAATCGCACGGGCACATACGAAATTAGCAGAATCATGTCCCTAACCATTGAATAAAACACGAAACCAGTGGTTGTGCGTAATAATACAAAATCCCCATAATAACTATCTACATGTTGTGGGTATATAGACGTAGTAGATACAGACGTGAGATGCACCTCATAACGACCATAATACTGAACCATCACTAACAGTATATTAATTAACCTAATAAACACATACATCTATTAAGAGAATTACATAACTACTCTTGAATCCTGATATGCTAATATGATCTTTTTGATAGCTAGAATCCAACCATTGACATGAGTAGGGAAATCAGCTAGCAGAAAAATGTGCAATTGATAAGCTTTATTGAAGTCTTTATTTAAAATATATTCTGCTAACTCGTTTAACACCTGCACTACTGGACTTGGCAATATATTTTCTTGCAATGAAGATTCAAGCATGTCGAGTTTTGAAGTCAAATTTGACAGAATAGTTGGTTTAAACTTATGGTTATTATCTGTAAGAGATTTTCTGAAAATGTCAATAAAGGATGATTTAGTTGACTGCGTTTTTACTGTATTAAAGGGAATATAATTTTGTGATTGTAATTGTTGTTGTTGTGGTTGTAGTTGTTGTGTATCATTCTGTGTCCAAGGAAGCAGAATAGGTTTGGGAATGGAGTGTATTGAAATAGGATCGTGCATATTAGTAGTGTAGAGAAAAGAAGGCGGATCATTCCAGCCTGATGTAGTTACAGAACTATCTTCAGACATATAAACAAAGAATTCTGCTATGCGAAACTAATAATATATGATGTAAGTAATAAATATATTATAGAATGTAATATTCTGGTTTACTAAATCTCGGATATTATCACGTTTAACCAAAGGTAGTTACATTTCCTAAAAGCTGATTGGAATTATCTAGGAAATGATACGATAAGTTAAAATTCGGGCTTGTCAAAAGGTCCTACGTAGTCAGGTCAGGTCAGGTCTCAAGATTAGTCAGGTCAATTTCAGGTCATTTAACAATCAATTGAGTGCAATGAATTAACTTAGAAATGGGGAAATCATACTCTAAGGGATGGATGGATACACTGCCAGTTTTTACTCAGTATATATTTTGATGAGAGCCTATTACATTGAAGATATATCTTACCCGCAACTAGTTGACAGTAATATGAAAGTGATCCAATTCAATTTACGAGGTAAGTGACAAGATTAGCAAGGTAAGATTATTAGAGAAGAAATAATACCAAAAATTCCATGAAGCCTGAAAATGAGCTGAACACACTCGGAATTACCTGATAATGACATAAACTTATGACAAGCCTGAGTTATATGTACCAATGTCCCGTATAATCGTGCTATATACAAGCAATATCTATAAGTCCCGTGTCCTGGGAGTTGGAGGATTCGATTAATTCAACAAATCCCACAATACAAATTAAAGATTTGTGCTTGAAAATTTTAAAATCTTGTTCAAAGAAATACAAGTAAACTTCCCAAATGCGACACAAGCATTTACTCCCATTTTCCGCCTATGCTCCCGATAATGCCACATCTTGAAGTCAACCTGTAATCTAATAGAGTAGTTATACTAGGTAATCGGACACTTTGTCGCCGGACTTATAGTCGTCAGACAAGATGGAGCATGAGCATTTGAGTAGGCTGAATGGATAGCAGTGAAGAATTTTGATGTGATTGTAGAAGGATCTGAAAGCTGTGAGTTGCGCTTGAGTATTTAGAACTGACTAAGAAGATGCTAGAAAATGGATGTTGACAGGATTATCTAGCGTCGTCGCTTTGTTCAAGGTGGAGAAGCTGAATTTTAAGTCTTGTCGCAAAATTATGACAATAGGGAAACTCTCTCCTATTTAAGAGGGATAGCACACAACTTTCAATTTTAAACTATACATATAATACACTTATCTCTGTTATATAATATAATACACTTATTTATTTATTTCATATAATACAGCATATATTAAAATTTTTGACCGTTTTATTATTTAATACTTCCGGAATATACTTATCGATTAATATCCCGACTAAATGTCCGCCATTCGTTATACTATTATCCCGAGCATTACACTTATACACTTAAATAACTACTATTGAGTATTAACCCAGCTGGAAGAAATAAGATAATAGAATTGTGCAGAGGTTTTAGCAACAAGCAATATTTGAATACTCAACAATAATAGGAACAATTCAAAAGATGCATATAGTTTGTAGGATAAAAGCTTTCAATGCTCTCGGCATTCGCATTAAGATAGGAGAGTTGAAATCAGTTAACAAGTGATCAGTTTACCAAACAGCTAGTAGAAATGGTCAGTCTTTCACGTCTCCGATTCCATCTGGGAGAATTGCAAAGACAGCTTCGCTCTCTGGAAGACAAGGGGAATCATAAATTTTACAGATTCTGGATTCAGCGCGACCTTTTCTAAGGTAGAGTCTTGTTGTAGAGGCATGAGCGATAATATTTCCACCAATTGGCTTCTTCGGATCAACAGAGAACATGCTAGCAGCTCCATCCACCTGCGCTACCACCTGATTAGTGATAACAACCGCAATTCCAAACTCATCTGCCATTCTCTGTAGAGCTCTTAAGAACCGAGCCAGATGCATCTGTCTAGCAGAGAGCTCTCCTCTCCCTGAGTAATCGGTCCTGTAGAGAGAAGTAGCACTGTCTACTATTATGAGAGCATATCTACTCTCCGACATCATACCGCTAGCTTGTATCAACAGTTGGAATTGATGGTCAGTGTTGTAAGCTCTGGCATACGCTACATTCTCCAATACATCTTTTCCAGACATCTTGTATCTCTCAGCCACAGCCAGCATTCGCTCTGGACGGAATGTACCTTCTGTGTCGATGTAGAGACACTTGCCTTCCCCACCTCCCATGTCTATGGGGAGCTGACAAGTGACAGCTAGTGTGTGACAGAGCTGTGTTTTTCCAGTTCGAAACTCCCCAAACATTTCTGTGATGGATCCTGTCTCAATTCCCCCACTTAATAGCTTGTCCAGCTCTGAGCTGCCAGTTGTCAGCTGTACAATGTCAGCTCGTCTCAGATGATATTCTGTGGCTGTAGTGAATCCCATAGGAATGAGTTTACTCGCTTCGGACAAGATTTTGTCTGCTTTCGCTTCACTAATCCCTTTGATCACAATCAATTGCTTCTTGGGTGCAAATGCAACAGACTCTATTGTATGGTACCCTACCTCTTGCAGTCTTTTGATGTCTCCTGTACTTACACCACGAGATTCGAGCTTGCTTATGGGAATAGGACCCATACTCTCATCGTGTTGATTTTCTGCTTCTTTCTCTGCATTACATGCCATCTATGTATTAAACCTGTTATAGAGCTTAAAAGTAAATAAATTCAATACAGATTCTAGTAATACTAATATACTATTACAAATCCCAATTGTTGAAGGAATTATGGTATGCGGAAATCCAATCCCGAGACGTCATATTACTGTGTTTATCGCAATAATCAATAAACCATATACTGTACATAGAATCGTGTAAAATATATAAATCGAATTGGCTGATCATAGGCGCCAACTTTCATTTTTTTCGAGGTTCGACCCCCCTAGACTTCAAGGTTGGAGGAGTACGACCCGCACAATTTATGGATGAGGTAGTTGTAAATTCGTAATGAACTTTCCGTGTAATATCTTAAAAATACCGACAATATATTTATACTTTGATGTAATCGTAAAATATTCCCAATAATTGGTTCTAATTCCGTATCGTATGCGACCAAGAAAGTTAGAGACACTCTCACAGTCAGTGGCTTCAATGACTTGCCCTTGAGAAGTCACACGTGTTTCACCAACATGAGGCGTCAGCTCCTCATCTCGAAGCAGTCAAAGCAAAGACGATATTTGTGGGAAAAGTTCAGGGAATAGATGTGCAGCTATATGCAACGAAAAAGATTCCGAGGATACAGGGACGTGTAGCGATTAAATGCGTGATCAACACAATTCTCACGTTATCCAGGCAGAACATACAACTCTATGGGTATAATGTCGAGGAAGGAAACTTGAAACAGATCCTCAGAAAGGTCGCTAGAAACGAGGACGGGTTTGAGGCGTTCTCAGACATGGTTATTTGCAGACTCACTTAATGAAATCCTCCAGTTGCTTCATGATGATGTTCTTAGACCTATTCTAAATAACGTGAGGGCAGAGTGCACGCGGGCCAAAATTCGTAACTCAGGCCCGCACAAATCTTTTCGTCGCGCATAAAACTTCTAAATAAACAATCTATGTAAACGCTTAAATATTAAAATGAAAGTTAGCTATTTACTTGTATTAATATATAATTAGTCAAAATGATATATACTAAATTTTAATGTGTTTGTAATTAATTGTCAGGTGGAGGGTCAAATTAGGAATCCATACCAGGAACTGAGTTTCTGAAAACTGATGCATTAATGTGAAGACTTACATTACTTAGTTTCATTTACTTACGTATTCCCTAATTGGTACTCTAGTCGTGACAATAAAAAACAGTTCAGATCGGTCGTAATCATGGTGTGTTGTGCCCGGCCCACAAGGCCCGCGAAAGTTTTGGCTTGGCCCGCGTGCAACTCTGCGTAAGGGAGTCATTCCAATGATATTCGGCGTAATTATTGACGAAACTACTGATATAAAAAATAAAGAACAAACGAGTTACAGTATTAGATACGTGGACAATCAATTCACACCGATTGAAGTATTTGTGGGGTTCGTGGAGACACCATCCACCAGCGATATTGCCTTGTATGACCAACTTCAGAAAACCCTTTTGGCCCTGAATCTCGACAGAGCCAGGTTGAGATCTCAGGGATACGATGGCAGGCCATCGGGGCCCTGCAGAGTCTTAACTGATTTCCAAAGGCGATTTAGAGTAATTGTAGTTGCCACTGCCTCAACTTAACCATCCAGGACTCTCTTGATAGCTACTTCTTAAAAGATGCCACAGAGGTGCTAAAAGACGTGATGAATTACGTTTCTAATCTCCTAAAATGAGAAGAAAATTTTTTGTCAATTGGAGGATATTGATGAAGATCTTCCTGGTTTACGGTTTCTCTGTCGACTCGCTGGGTTTTCAGAAGACCGTGCTAGACTCGTTCCTTACAATCTATAGTGCACTTTTCCAGTGGTTCTGTAATCTGATCGACAATGGGAGCTGAGACGAGAGAGCTGCAGGTTTGTCCTACACAAACAAAATGACGAATTTTAAAACGTACTTTCTATCTGCCTGCTGAGAAAGGTCTACAGTCTAGCACATTTCACACATGTGGCGATACAAGGCCTGAACAATCTATCACTTTCGTGCGACATAAGAAATGGCCATGTAGGATTTCAGTATGTTCATTTCAACAAATCGCTGAATATTTTCATGAACTCCATACAGACACTTTTGTCAGAGCCATTGAAGCGCTTGATGAAAGATTTGCAGTCCCTGAAATAGTCATGCATATGGAAGCTTAGATTTTCCAATTTTGCCCACAAAACTTTTATGCTTAACCTCATAAAGTTGATGTCTATGGGCTGAATCCAATTTTCATTCTTTTGAATATACAGGGTGTTTCACAATTGATGTCGTATTTTCTAAATTTGTTTATTATGCACCCATGCAATAATATCTGTGTATTTAAACTTGCAATCGTAATTAATCTTACAGGGTTCTATTGAGTAATTATTTCATTCATCAATCGAAACATTTTATAGCTTCTATTTCCATATCCAAATTGGGCTAATTATTTGCATAATATAATGGTGAAAGAATACAGTATCATGATTCGCTCACAGGCTGTTGGCATGCTACAAGCTGGCTCTTCTCAGAAGTTTGTGTCTCTTAAACTTGGAGTTAATATCCGTACAGTTCAGCGTTGGTGGCGACTTTTCAAGAATGATTTGACATTAGAAAACAAAGGGGGACGTGGCCGTAAAATCGTCCATATCGAAAGTTGCCAAGATTGTAATTACTAAATCAATTGGCAAAAAACGACAGTCTGTACGTGGTCTATCCAAGAAATTAAAGTTGAAAGGTCATTCCGTATCTCAGAGTACAGTGTACCGTTATTTGACAAAAGAAAAGGGCGTAAAATCTTACAAACGCCAGCGGCAGCCGTTAATAACAGAGAAAAACATGGCTGCTAGGTTAAAATTTTGTAAAGAACGTGTCAATTGGACAGCAAATGATTGGAAAAACATATTATTTACAGATGAATCACCGTTTGAGTTAAATCATCCCCCAAACAGGAAAAATGATTGTGTTTGGGCGAGAAACGCATTGGATGTCGAGCCCGTTCAGATGGTGAAATTTCCAAAGAAAATTCAAGTATGGGGTATGATGTCACATCGTGCACTGTCGGAGTTACATTTCATTCCCGTTGGACAAACTGTATCTGCAGAGTACTATGTTAGTGAGATACTGGGTAAAACTTTAATGTCTACAATGAACAGAAAGCGAGAAAGAGGCACAGTTGTTGAGAGGAAAATGTTAAAAAATATGTCCCGTGCGATATTTCAACAAGATGGCGCTCCAGCTCACACGGCAAACATGACACAAAATTGGTTGAGAAGTAACCTAAAGAGTTTTTGGGCGAAAGGTACCTGGCCAGCCAACTCTCCAGACTTGAGTCCCATTGAGAACATATGGTCGATTTTGAAAGATGATCTAGATTCAATAGGTGAGATAAAAGACATAAAAATGTTGGAAAATCGGCTGAAAACAGCATGGTCCAATATTTCACCAGAGGTTTTGGACAAATTGATGGATGGAATGCCAAAACAAATCCATAAGTGTATTGAACTTAGTGGTGGATATATTGGCAAATAATTGTAGTAATATATCTAGTATTCTAATAGTTATGTAATATTGTATAACACGACATCAATTGTGAAACACCCTGTATTATAAAAATATATATTGTTTTCATAAATGTAAAGTAAACAAATTAGGTAAATCTCAAAATATACTTAGAGACTAGCTCTCAACGACCATATATAGGATTATATAATTAATTAACTAAAGTTAACTATTCAAGTTGAAATACCTGAGTAACATATGCCTCTACTATTGTATTGAATGCAAACTGGAGAACTTGGCTAGATACTCTCTGAAAAAGTTATACACTGTTTAAGACAACACCGTTACAGAGAAATCCCTGAAAATATATACATGTTTTCAATCTCTTGGTGTTAGTCTTATCGATAGATTCCTACATTACATAACTAGTAAATAGCCCAGGTGTATAGTAAAGGGGTTCATGGTGATGGGAGGTATTTCTGGTTCTCCAGGAATTGGAGTCTTGGGCCGAGTTCTCAATCTACCATATATGGCTAAATATTACTTAATATCCAATTGAATAGAATTACAATAATTGTAACTAAATGAGAAATGTAGATTGACCAGTGGGAATTACGATATGACTTAATCAAAATAATGCTCTAGTAACGGATTAAGTGTACACAAACTAGAGTGCAACGGTTCTAACAAAATAACTTCAGTTATATCGTAAAACAACAAAGCGGGTGGGTTGCTGGATTCAATTAATCGACTATTTTTTAGGAGATTTCAGATAAGGATCAAGTGAGAGTGTGAGAATATCAGGTCTGTCCTCCTTCCTGTAAGTTAAACAGCGTCTGATGAAGTCCTTAGCCTCTTTGCTGACAGGACGTTTCTCTGGGAATATCACTTCAGTTGCTTTCAGAATAGTATTTTCATGGAGAATACTTGCTTGAGATTGTTCATTTCCAAAAGGCTTACGACCAAACAAGCATTGATAAAAAATGACACCGACGGACCACACATCTACCTTGCTGCTGATCATAGGCGGCTCGTTGCTGATGACGAAACATTCAGGAGGAAGATACCAATAAGTACCTGCACCTTGTGAGGTCAGCTCCATTCCATCCGGACTTTCTTTTTCTACAACCTTACTCAAACCGAAATCAGTGAGTTTGATATCCCAGCCAGAATCTTCCGAGCCCAATAGAATATTACCTGGCTTAAGATCGTAGTGTATAATAGGAGGTTTTATTTCGTTAAGGTATTTGAGTGCTCTCATTGTCTGGGTTATGACTGATTTGGCCTCACGTTCAGATAAACATTTCTGTTGTTTCAGGATGAAATCTAAATCGTGACCATCTACATACTCCAGTACAGTACAAAATGTGTTGTCATCAACTTCAAATACGTCGTAGAATTTGACAACACGAGAATTTTCGAGTTTTTTGTGAATTTCATATTCGCGTATAGAATGCTTGATGTAATTAGCTTTCTTATCCTCCTTCCAGTCTTTGTGTAATTGGTGTATCTTACAAGCAGCGAATCTCATCTCTTGCATATCAAACACCTTATGAACTTCAGAAAATCCTCCTTTACCTGAAAACATTAACAAAATAATAAACGAATTATCTATTCTATTACAACGCAATTAATCTATACTAGCGCGCTTTGCTTGCTTGCCACCCCTGCGGGAAAGCTTAGTGCCTCAGGTTAGATTAAGTATTCAATAGGTAAATTTCTTAGTGCTTTTGGTCGCTACACGACGGAATAAACCCGACACTCCGTGCCTCGGGTGTATATTACAGCAGAAATTTTAAGATTTTATTATCCATTATCCATCCAAAATACATTAAATGTCCTTCTGTCGTGACACTGGGGATGCTATGTCGCTTTTGGTTAGTAATCTCGTCAATGTGTGCTTCGGGTATAAAGAAATTCTCGAACTTGTCCGACCCAGGCCCAAAATACCCCTGTATTCCGAAAATCAGCCCTTGGTGTCCTCCAGTTTCTTCAATCAATTCTGGACATACAAACATATACAGTAGAGTCTCCCAAAACTGACACTACGAGAAGCGGACAACCCTTACAACGGACAAACCTCGTGGCACGGATTGAATTTGCCAAGCATGTAGCTACTACTTAAGCAGTCTCTGAGGAGCGGACAATCTCCGCAACAGACAGATACCATGTCTCTAACGTGCCCATTATTCGGAAACTCCACTGTATATATATATATATACATACATATACGTAGATTAGTTGCGTTTTAATAGTATAGATGTAATATGTATGTATGTACGTACATATATATGATTGTATGTTCAGAATTGATTGAGGAAACTGGAGGACCCTCAATATTGGGCCTGGCTCGGAGAAGTTCGAACCTTGGACGAAAATTCAAACATATGACGTCGTTGTCACGTTTTGGATTTTCGAAAAATCACAATATTAACCACTGCTCAGTCAATATACATGATACATGGTTGAAATTTGAATCAAGTCCTGACGTCATGAGCTAACTCATCATGGAATTATTACGTCATGATGACAGTACAAAAATAAATTTCAGAATTTCTTAATACCTGAGGCACAAAGTGCTGAGATTACTAACCAAAGCGACATCGCATCTCCAGTATCACGATAGAAGGCCATTCAATGGAATTTGGATGGATGATGGATATAAATCTTAAATTATTAATTATTCATTCTGTGAATTCGAGGCAGATAGTGCTGAGCATATTCTGTCGCGTAGCGCGTAATAACACTATAATATTTAGCTGTTTAATTAATACTATAGCTAATATAGAGCACTAAGCTGTCGAAGCGACCTAGCACGCGATGCTGGCTAGTTTATTATAAAACTCAGAGTAAATTCAGGGAATAAAGAGAACTTATGCGAAGACTTTTAAATTCAATTCCCTTTGTGGAGGTTCATTTGTATGAGGCTAGGAATACGGTATATAATATTTTCACTCTGTTTCCAAAGGTTCCCGGCCCAGTTTTGTGGCTGTTACACTAACTATATTTGAGTGGCCAGTACAACAAGAATACCTTCATAATATTCGAAGCATCCACGTCAGCCTGATACAAATTTTATCTATTTTTTCGCTAAACATATCTTAACTGAGTAGGAGATGTATATGTTGACTCATAGGCGTTCCAAGGGGTCCGGACCACCATTTTTCGGCAAGTGATATAACAAAACTTTAACAAACTTCCGTTATTAACGAGTGAAGACCCTAGTATACCAATACAAGAATTGCTGGAATTGTCTTAAATAGTGGTATTAGTCTTAAAAGAGTAAGGTATGTTATCCTAAAAAAGCACAAGATTCTGGTATCAAAAGAACTGGAATTTGTCAGGAAATAGAAGTATGTAAAGCGAGGAAACATGTAAGTGGGCTATTTTAGATACTCTATACAAAACATACCTACAAATAACATAGGTCAAAACTCGTTGTGGGAATAAGAACGGGAATTTAGAGCTAATCCATACTAAAATCTGACCCAATAACTACAAACATGACAGGCGTCAAAACACGCTGTTGTTCAATGTAAATTCCAGAATATGAAGTTTAGATACTAATCTGAGATATTCTGGTTCATATTCCGCGACCCGCTAGTACATTTAGTGACATTTAAAATGACTCAGTTTTAGGACAAATTCCAATAATTTGAGTAGGACAACTTCTGATTTCCCTAATGCAAATACAGATTATTAAAAGAATCATAGCTAATTACCAGTGCCGTCTTTAGGCGTTAGTAGGTCCTGGGCACCAATAATAACTATGCTCTTACACCCAAAATACAGAAATTGTCTATATTTGGAAAGGTTTTACTGTTACAACAAATCAGATTGGAATTTGGTGAGCTTTAGCTCATGTAATATTATCTTTCAAATCACCAAAATCGATGCTATCTAGTATTTCATATTCAATGTTTCATTAAGTTTAGCGTGGGAAGGTGTTGGAATTTGTCCAAAACTGAGTAACTGGATTTCGTTAAAAAACACTGAAATTTGTCGTAATTATGAATCACTGGACTTCAAAATAAAATGTTTTTGAGGGACGCGGGTTAGTAGATAAACCAGCTTAAAATATTGGATTTGTCAATTTATATTCACTATTAGGATGGTTGTGAATAATTTTCACTTAGATTAAATTCTCTTTTTCCCGATTGTTGTCCAACTTATTGGCCACCCCGTCCGTGGTGGTTGACTGCATGACTGGTATATTTTAACCCGAATAATTGTAGTACATTTTATGACAAAATCCAGAGGTTCCTCTTTAGAACAAACTTGAATAATTTTTAGGACAAGGTCAACATCCAGTATTTGAGTTTTAGGACAAATTCCAGCTATCCCTTAGCGAGTTTGCGTGTACAAGAAGCACTAATTCTCCTCATCAGAAGTAGGCTCCCCTAGCGGGACATGGACTTGCGCCCAGTTTGCCCATTGATAAAGATGGCACTGCTAATCACATTTCAGAACAACAATTCATCCGCGAGAATGAAACATTTTTTATTAATGAAATCTGGACCTCCTCTTTTTTCAAATCCTGGGCCACCGTCCTCGTGCTCGGGTTAGGAGGCCCATGCGAGATTCCATTCAGAGATGTCTGTGTATACTGTCCGGTTAATCATTCTCAGGGCTAAAGTTGGCTCCACATGACACCTAAAGAGGCCCGCATCAAATATATGGCCAGACGCCACTGACCGCTGCTGTAAGTATATAAATATTTCTAATTTGTTTCTAATGATACTAAGATCAGCGTTCTTACAACATCATTACTTTATTATTCAATTTAATCTCAATGACCTTAAATGCTATAATGTAAGATTAATAACTAAATTAAGCATATGAAGAAACTTTTGAAAAGCTTTTTTGGATAACCTCAAGAATAGAATTTCTTTTATTGAACACGTACTTACCAATGAGATGCAGTAAGAGGTATCTGTGATGTAGAATAACTCCGTCTTTGAATCTTGAAGCGCTCTCATGAACTAATCGTTTCATTTCTCGAATATGGAGGTTACGATCTCTCTCTAACTTCTCTTGATCAATTTGTAATTCTTGTTCTTCTTTCTTTAGCATTAATCTTCTTAGAGTTAGTATTTCGTCCTGCTCATATATCTGAAGATTAAATTAATGAGAAATAAACGGTGATCAACATTTCTCCACTAAAAATAAGTATGTTAAGCTATCATTGGCTTTACTATGCTATAAAACATATAAAATATAATTATAGGCGTCCGTCTGTAAGTATTCGTATATTCATAAGCAATCATGAGAAATCGGTAAATTACATTTTGGGTATAGATTACTAACTAGGGGTCTGGATTTTAGAATGAAATTTTCAGATCATTTTGGAGTGAATATGGTCTGTTCCATATATGGATAATAAGAATAAGAATAAGAAAAATCTCAAATCACAGTTTGTGCCGACTTAAATTTACCAAATTAATGTTTTAGTGGAGTAATGAAATTATGCTATTCTACAAAATATTATTTTAGCAAAGAAAGATAAAATTGAATTTTACTAATCTTGTTAAAACATAAAAATGTAAATATCGAATTCTACGTCCCTGTTTACCCCTATTTAACAAGTGGAAGCTAATTTCTAGGATAATTTTGAAATGTTCTCCAAAGGTGTGAAAATATGATTAATCATATGATAAATGTGTATGTATATATATGTATTAGATTCTATTGACCAATAGAATCACAGTCTACATCAATACAAATCCATTACAGTGCAAATTAAATTACATACACTCCACCAAAAGAAATTTGCATTTATGCCAAATTGTAAACCCTACAATCTGATTGGGCGAAAATACAGAGGTGTCAATAGGTGTGAAAATATACACATTAGAAATTTTCAAATGCCAGGTGCACAACTAGAAGTCACTATGAGTACACATGCTAAATTTTACGTCATAATCTCTTAAGGTGTGATCTACAGAGCGAAAACATATATATACATATACTAAGTCAATCATATTAGAACTGAGACACTATACTAATGGAATAGTATTAGTTGGGGCAGTAAAAATAGTAAATACACATAATCAGCAAATAGAATACTAATCTTAACAAATACGATAAAAATACCATTCACCAAATAGATATCGATTCAAAATTCACCAATCAACTATCAGGAAGTGGTCTGAGCTCCAGACAACATCTAAGGCCAATACTGACACTAATTCGAAGCAACAGCTCTTAACAACAGAAGAATAGTGAGGAAATTATACATAATAAGCAATTAGAAACATCTGTTTAACAAATGCATACTTCAAAAATTGTGACAATTGCAAGTAATTTTTGTCTGACAAATGTAGCGCCCCCTATATACCATAAAAATGCACTCTATGTCCGTGAAAATGTTCAAATATGCGGGTATGCTATTATAGTCCGGTTGAATTAGAGTTTGACCTAGAAAAATTGCAACAAGAGCGAATTACTATTTTCTTGTAGTGTAGTTTAACAAAAAAAGTCCCAGGCCTAAATGTGTGCAGAACTTCTATTTTAGACACATGTTGAAGATTTAAAATGCATATAACTCATTCAGCTTACATAGAAACGAATTTTATGTCGATCATCGTAATCAATGATAAATTTCCCATCGTTTGGGTGGCCACTTGAATATATTTGAGAATAAATTTCTTAAGCAACGCAGGTATGTATCAAGAGTGTGGCAACTTCCCGTCCTCAAAATTTGTCCTAAACATATCGAGTGGCCCCTTGTTCGAAGCCGCTAGGAGTGCTAAGTCTAGTTATGCACATATCGACCCTTTAAATGAACTTTAAACCTAAGTTGACTAATTCATTGAAAATCGTCAAGAATAATGAATAATTATTTTTGAATTTATACATTATTCTCTTTGAAGTGTTGATTAAGTAATGGGTTTATACAATTCACAATGATAATGAATAATATATGTCAGTGTCGCGATTTCTGAACCACTAGGGGACTAGAGAAACTGTTCGTAATATAGAGAATTCATATTTATAAACTCGACTTAATACAAATCCTATTTATGCATTAAAATTGGGGCCAGAAGGTTATTAATTCAAAAAAGAATTATTCATTATTCATGAATTAGTAAACTTAGCTTTAAACACGAGTATACGGGATCGGCCCCAGCGGCCAAATATTTTCTTGGTAGTTTTTCACATATTTCTTACGAATACATGCTGTGATCGTTTGTTTTTGTGAGAATTTTACTATCTTTGCAAAATATATAGTTCAGATGTAAATCACGATAGATTTAGGACAAATTTTGAGAATGGAATGTTGCTACATTCTTGAGACATACATGCGTTGCTAGGGAAAATTTCTTCGCAAATATGTTCAAGTGACCACTCAAACGATGGGAAATTTAACACTGATTGCCAATCTCGACATAAAAATGTCCAAAATATGCTTATATTCCTCGCAAAAACGGTGAAAATGCAACTTTGAGCAAAGGTTTTGCGAGGTGGATAAACATTTGGGACAGGATTAGAACGTTTACTCCATATTTCAAATTTAAATTATTCACCAGGCTCTAACCTTATTAACTGATAATTACATCATTTCTTCAGTATACTGGATAAATTTAGTCTCTGGAAGCTTGGACATTTCATGGTCTGTCTAGGCTTATAAATTTGCTATTTAGTTCATAACGTAAATATTGGGTTCAAAGTCTAGAGCCGGTTGTTGTTAGGAATCGAAGTGACCTCTAGGTTGGACAGTATGCACGATGTATTTTGCAAGATTGCAACCGAATAGTTCTATGTTCTGTTCAACCGAATAATATTAAGCAACCTAGCTGCTATATCTCAGCGCAGAATTACCAATACATAGGGTCTGACAAATGCAATTTTATCACCCAAATAATTTCTAAAATAGAAAATATGATTATATAACGTATAATAGCAATGAATACAATCCTGTATCGACAATTAGAATAATTATGAGAGCATTAGCATAAATGAACTCCAAAATTAAGGCTTGAGTTGGATACAACAAAAGTCTAATGGGACTTTCAGATAAGTTCTATTGAGTTCTATCACGAGTTTATTCTCACTGAACTTGCAACCGAGAGTGAGAATCATAAATAACAACAACGTGATAAACAAGAAGATCTTACAGTAAGGTATTCTTCCATTAGGATAACTCGTATTAAATTCATCGTTAATTAATAGACTACTTTCCATAGAAGCAGATTCTATCTCGTTAGCCTCATTATCGACTAATTGTCTAGCTTCATTACTAACAAACGGCATTTCAACTCTACCCAGATCCATGAACTTGCCTTTACAACATGTAAACAACACAACAGAGAACACTAGAGATACGACACATCCACATACTAATCCCAACCAATATCCCCACACACCCATCCTAAAGCCAATAGTCAATATAATACTAACTGGTAGAGATACAATCATATCTGATATTGTTATGAGTATACCGTAGTCCTGTCTGCCCATACCTCGTAGCACTCCTTGTATAAATCCGAATAATGAATCCAATGGATGGGAAATAGCTAGTAACAGAATAACCTCTGAGACACCATGGATGACATTATTATTATTCGTGAATGCTCTACCTATCACATCTCTTGTTGAATACAGCAAAACAGCTTGTAACAGAGAAAGTACTATGGTAATAGAACAAAGAGTTATTATGGATTGTTTCACCAATTCAGTTCTACCTTCTCCGATTAAGTTCCCAACTCTTACACTAGCTGCTATAGAGAGAGAACTAGACAAAGCATAAGTTATCATATCAAGAGATATCATTATAGCGTTAACACTAAGTGCTATTGTAGTATTCTCTGCACTCACTCCTATTATAAATCCACTAGCATACACCTGTATATTTAGACCCCACTCAGTCAGGAGGATAGGCACCCCGTAGTATAAATAGGTCTTCCACTGTTTGAAGCCCGCCCATTTCCAGCCTGGCCATATTCTCTTGAAAAGAGATGAATATTTACAGTAGAAGAAAGTAGCAATAGCGATAGTATAGAAAGCAGAAATTGGTATAATAGGGATAGCATAGATGCCCCAGTCCAGTACGAAACATGTGATGTAGCCTACTATTGCAGCAACTACATTACCCAATATATACACTACAACCATGGGATACAATACATCCATCATTTCTATCAGATTCTCAAGAGAAAATGTGAGTATAAATGCTGGTATTATTGCATATGAAACTGACATATATTTGGATGCTAATTCTATAATGTTTCTATCTTGATTGAATATAGCGAGGATATTCTCTGTGTTTAACCACACGATGGTGATGGGAATGGAGAGAAGGAAGGATATCCAAATTGAGCGTTGCACCAACAAGCCAAGATATTTATTTTCCTGAGCACCATTAGCTTGAGATGCAAGTGTGTATAGAGCTGATGTAATATTCAAAAACACATAGTGCCCTATAAAGATGACTATTGACTCGGTTAGAGATACAGCAGCTAATAATTCACTATTCTTCTGTGGTAGATAACCTGCGAAAATATCTGATATTTGATAAATTAATGTAAACAATACTTCTATCAGGTAGAGAGGGAAAATTATTTTAATTAATATCCAAGTTTCTTCAACAAATTCAGATTTAAACAATAGGGATACAATATCAGTTAGTTCGGGCATTAGGTAAATACTGCAAATTAAATTAGACTATATATATACATTGTTGTATGTATGACTTGTAACAACTAAGGATATTCTGACTAGTGAATGCGCCCCATCTAAGGCTGTTCATACATAAAATATGAATTTTTGTAATTATAAAGTTACTGAATGATATTATGCACCATGGGTGGCAAATGTTTTGTCAATATCCACTTATAACTCGATAGTCGCTAGAGTCATGGTCAATTCACTATAGCCAATATACTCAACATCCTACATCCTTGTGATGGGGGCGCTGCTTTAGTTAGAATTTTAAGGTTGTCATTAGTTAGAATTTTCTGAATTGTAACAAGTTAGAATCAATTTTTAGTCTATTGTAACAAGTTAGAATCGAATTCAGACTGTTGTCACAAGTCAGAATCTACTCTTCCGAGATATCGCGTGGCAAAACGAGGCCAGGGAAAACTTTTTATTGTAGTAATTATACACCCGTACCATTGGGAGGAGATTAGGGATTTAATTCACTACCTTATGGATCTGGGAGTTTCATTTGTATTCTTTATTAAGCTACCTATGGGCGGGGATGTGGACTTCATGGTAATTTTGTGTTTGGATGGACTTTTGTTGGACTACAGTAGAACTCGGATAAGACGTACTCGGCTTAAGACGTACACTCGGTTAAGACGTACTATTTCTTATATCCCAAAATATCAGTCATCATTATTTGTAATGCAAACATATTCGGATAAGACGTACACTCGGTTAAGACGTACTAATTTCTGTTTCCCGAGGGGGTACGTCTTATCCGAGTTCTACTGTAATTATTAGTAAAGTCTGCAGAATGGCGGAACATGGATTTTTTGTTTTTTACACTTGTGACCACAGTCGGAAAATTGATTCTAACTTGTTACAATAGACTAAAAATTGATTCTAACTTGTTACAATAGACTAAAAATTGATTCTAACTTGTTACAATTCAGAAAATTCTAACTAATGACAACCTTAAAATTCTAACTAAAGCATGCACCCCCTTGTGATCCATTTCCATATGATATGTTGAAACAATATTGTGTAATATTGATAATGACCAAATATGGGCATATTCACAGATAGTGTCACACCGATTAAAGAAATCGTATCAAAATTATTACAAGTGTATGGGAAGTTGTGTATGTAGCACATATTGGTTGGACACATTTGATAACAACTCTAGCGCTATCGAGTTATCAAGGGATTTGACCAAGTAGGTGCCATCCATTGTATCTAACCTAACTCAGTTATGTGACAACTTAATAATTACCAAATTTATATTTTATGTATAAACATCCTTAGATCACTTGATATTATTTCTGGAATCGAAGACGCATTAGTGATCGATTAACACAGCTTTAAAATTGCACATATTTGACAACATATTTCACTATTTGCAAATCAGATGACGCCATTTCGGTTTGACAAAAGTTTGATGGTATAGCTATTATTAATTATTAACTATCAATAATATATTTATTCGAGCCAAAATGTACCAATTTTGTATCATAGAGAATATTAGAATTGCCTATCAAATTTAATGGGGGAGCAGCACATGTCAGAATTTACTGTTCTGATTTTGTCAGAATATTTAGTTCTGCACTTGTCAGAATAGTTTTTATCGAGTTTTGACTTTGGGAGAATTGGATTTTGATTGGATTTTGATTGGATTATCTAGCTAGCCTTGCTTGAGCTGAGAAGAGCAGGCATTTCAGTACACTATTTGGATAACTGGCCAGGTGTTTTTATAATACAGTTATACTTAAAGAATTACCGGAAGGTGATATTTAAATCCGTCAATCTACAACAATAAACAACTAAATAGTATCGAAATTAAATGCAAAAATTAATTCTCCCAATCGGAGCACAATAAACTCGATAAAAACGATTCTGACAAGTGCAGAACTCTAAAATATCCATTCTGACAAGATAAGAACAGTAAATTCTGACATGTGCATGTCCCCAACTTCATAGCTTGAACTAATACATGGTTAAATACCATGAATAGGCTGTGAATTTAGCTAAAATAAATCTTACATATTGAAGTCATCTTAGGATGAAAAGTGCTATAGAAATATGTGCGAATGGTGATAAAAAGAATCAAGGTTCTGTGTATACAGGTAAGTGGTAGGTTTGAGGGTAACTAGTAGTGCCAAAAAGGAAACTATGGATAATCCTAAATATTTGTTCCGTTTACTGACCAAAGCTGTTTTAGTAAAAAACGAGAATTAATGGAGCTAAAACGAATAACGTGTTTCCTTGAATAGTAGTCCCCTGAGGGGCCCTAAAATTTCATAAACACCTACAAGAAACAAATCCTCCGCAGAATATTAGTATATTTACTGTTGGTTTGGATAAATACACATGACAGATTCTCATTGGTATGATTATACAGAAATTAACGTGTTTACAAAGATCGTAACTTCAGTCCTGACGGGACTAGAAATTCATAATTACCTCGGCGACTATTAAAGGAAATATGGTAAACCGAATATTCGAATATTTGTTCGAAGTAAATGAACGAATGTTAGTTAAATAAATTGTGAAATAATGTATATTTATCTTGAGTAAGTTGAATCACGGAAAACCCCTTAATTGTGACAAACTCCGCTGATATAGGTAATCGAGTAAAAAGTTAGCGGCTCATCATGAAGAAATTTTACTGGATCGGAGCAAATTCTAATACGCTAGCCAGACCGACAAAATTCGTTAAATAGGGACAAATTTCCGCTTAATCGGGTCAGATTTTTCTATTTACTAGTCTTTAGTCTCAAAAATGTTTCACGGAAGGCACCAAACAATCCACAAATTTCAAAGCTTGTACATATTTTTGTCGGAATAGCTGCACCATATAGTGGTTCAAGTGCTTTAGGGGGTCTGTAACTGAAAAGAATAGAGAAAAGCTGGTATAGCCTCAAAAATTGAAATTCCCCGCTAATCGGGAACAAATTGCCTGGAACTGATCTGTATTATGCACAGATAATTTGCATATTGGCACCGTAGGGTTGAATTCCGTTAATAGGTTTAGCTTAAAATATAAATATTTGTTATGATGTTTTAAAACATTTGATATCATGAATGAGGTATAGTATAGACAATGGACAAGTTCAGTATTATTTACATCAATTTACCTCATCTAGATCTATTAGTGGTCTGTTCGGAATTTGAAATTCTGTATCAGAACTCATTTTAGTAGTTTTGACTATAGAAGCAGATTTCTTCTTAGTTAAAAGCTTCTTCTGTTTCTCCAACTCTTCCTTCTGACAAACCAAGTTATTGCTTTTCTTGTTCAGCTCCTGGAACGCACTACCTTCTACCCAAGTCTCTATGAAAATAATCATAATACCATATTACATGACCAATAGAATCTATAGTATTGAATTGCTATTTTAATTCTCCGTCCATCCGTTTGTTTGTTGTTAAGGAAAGGATTTATTGAATGCTATATTGAACTAAAATCTAACAATTCTAAGATTTCTCATTTATCGGTGTTACTAAGAAAATAAACAAAATTCACAAAACTATTATAAATATATCGAATATGCTGAATCCGATTTTCACACTTTTAATATAATTAATCATATGTAAATGTATTGTTGTATTGATGAATATAAATAAACAAATAATTGAAACCTTGAAACACGCGTAGAGACTTGCTCCTAACGGCTAGAATGGTCTAATAAAAGTACAGCCGAAACTGTGTTTTCTTACTTGGCATGCTCAGATGGTAAAGAATGTGGGATTTACAAACATTCTCCAACGCTTTATTCTTACTAATTTCTTGCAAAAAAATAGTAAAAGAAAATCAAATTACAGTCTGTACCAACGTGAAACACTATTTGTATTACAGTCGATCATTGAAAGTTTGAAACTATATAATTCTACAAAATAATCCATTTACTAAGTAGCAAAGAAAAATCTCAAATCACCATCAGTACCGACGTGATTTTACCTTAGGCCACCTGATTCAGTATACTTGGTCACCCCTATATGTCTGTTAAGCCCGAGATAACATGTTTAAACCTAATCTCTAGCATGCTAATGAATTTTATATAGAAATGTATGAAAATATGATTACGTAATCACCTAAAAGGTGTGAATATGTACACATTAGAAATGGCAAATATTGCGTGTAATTTTTAAAGGTGTGAACATGAACAGGAGAGAATTTCAAGATGAATTAATGATTCATTTGAGAAAGTTAGATAAGGCCTGATCACTACTTTAGACCAGGGATAAAGGAAGTGGCTATATTTGATGGGTAATACGATTTGGTGCTAGAATTCACATGTTTCACTCACCCACAAAGTGTGCTCCCTGTCTCTCAGTAGAGAATGTACCTAGCCTAATCCTGTTGGCTAGACTTCTGGCCATTGCTTGTTCTTTCTCTCGTCTGCATTTTTCTAGCAACAGCTCCTTCATAACTACGTAGCACTTGTCTATACGGCCCTGTAACACAGCAAATTCTCTTTCTCTACTCTCTAACAGGTGATTAGAGTGAGCTAGTGATTGAGACAGCTCAGAATTCTTAGTCCTGAGCTCCTCGAGCTCTTTCAATCCATCCAATCCCAAGTCTGTCTGTACAAACTCGTTAACAGAGAGAGTGAAGGTGGGAGAAGACTGAATGGAAGGGGAGCTAGGTGGATCTTGCTGCTTCTGTATCTTCAATGATTGAAAGTAAGAACTGATCGGGGGAGCACTACCGGAGGCCCTTGATTTTGGTGTGGTGTAGGATTGGGAGGGAGACCCGGGAGTATCTGAGTCTGAATATTTTCGTTTTCGAGTTGATTTGAAACTAGTGTTGCTAGGGGCTGGGGTAACATCATGTGATGTATTGATAGAGTTTTGACTCTGTGACAATATCACTATGTCATCTCCTATAGGAATTAGACAACAATATTATATATATATATATATATATATATACGTGTGACATACATACACAGATAATTAACCTATACAATAGACAGAGGGACTAGATGGATTACGGATTGGATTAGGATCCATCCGCCCCTCTAACTATAGTGGGGGTAAATCTAATTGTCCAGATTCTCTAATCATCCACCTGCCAGAAATACGAGTACTATGTATACACATTAAGTCTTCTCTAATTGTTCACTTCAGACCTCATTGTCCACTTGTGGACAATTAATAAGAGAAGTAGGAGAACCCAATGAATAGAATTAAAACAATAAACATTCGTGTATACATAATTTGTAAACAAATTTGATTGAAGAAACTGTAAGGCTCCCAAATAAAGACTAATATTTGGCATACGAAAGATTACTAGTAGTTTGGCGGGGATAGTTCGAGTATTAGACGAAATTTAACAATTTATGACGTAATTGTATATTAGAGTTACATAAACATGGTATAGGTAGATCGTTTAAAATTAACCACAAATGGCCCTGGTATGTCATCTCTTAAGACTCTACCCTGCTTATTCAGAATATACGAAATGTATATTATTTGTACTTATTGCTCAAAAACAACGAATGATTCACAGTAAAAAGTAATTGAATATTGTTGCATCGAATTATTTTCGCAAAAACATTAGAATGAATACAGCAATTCATTCATGGTTATTATCTAAACTCGTGATCAGAATTTGCTTGAGAAATCAGAATTATCTTAGGTTTCAAAATTTCAAATTCAATAGTTTCCATACAGACATATGGAAACCATGGTTTAATAATGGTTTGTATTCACATTTCTACAATGTACCAAGAATGTAAATAACAATATACCATGGATCTGGATTGGAAATCCGATTATCTGTTTTTGTTGACTCATTGAATCAACCAAAATTTGCCCTGATCTTAATAAAATTAGATTATTCTACATCTTATGACACCAGCAGTCTAATTCAAAATATGTGAAAACATAAGAAGAGATAAAACTATTAAAAAGCGATTAATCTGGTTATGTATACTAATAATGCATGTTATTATATCCATAATTGATTATAGAAACTGGAAGAGCCAGGACTGATTTTGAACACAGGGGTATATTGGCCTGGCAAGGACAAGTTCGAGTCCTGGACGAAAATTTACACCTAAGACGGAAGTATGATAAATCACAGGTACCCGCTAGTGATAATGAAATACCGCCCGACCTCATGCTTAGATGGATTCCATGTGAGCCGAAACAGCATTATATTTACAGTGGGCTTAAAGATAGTCAGAGGCGGCACAAGGGTGTAGCCAGGTGGGGCATGTGTCCCACCTCATTAATGTAAGTATACCCCAACTGTGACTTAATTGTGCGCCGCCACTGACGATAATTCATACTATAATTTTAGTATACGGAAGTCTGTACCTTGACTAAATCTTATTCCAGAGCTGTTGCTATGCTGAGACGAACTATGCTCATTCTGTGAGCCCTGTGAAAGGATAGGAGGATATACAGGCTGAATATTGGAATATGCCTGTGTTGTGGATGTAGGGTTGCTATCCTGATGAGCAGGCATTCCTTTCATGATCGCTTCTAAGAGTTCAAGTTTTTGTGGGTCTGTGTTGTCAAGCACAGAGTGATTGTTATTATTATTTGTTAGTCCCAATTGTATTGAGGGTTGAACAGGATGTACTGATGGGCTCTCAGGACCAGGGGAGTATGGACGGTTCATATATCCACTATTATGTGAATAACTCATTTAATAAATTTAATAAGAGAGTAATAAACTGATAATATAATTATTTATAATTATTTATAATTGCATTATAGTATCATATAACGGATAGCAGAAATTCCGCTTATAAATGAAGTATTATTTGAACTTCAAACTTTAAACGTTACGCAATGCTACAGAGGGGACGGGTAGTAAGCAAAGTAAGACAATACCATTTTCATTGTATTACAAAATAGTCCAAAGTGCAAAAAGTGATAATACATATGCAGGCTATGAATAAGCAAAATGTTAGTTTACAAGCAGTCAATCAAAATATATTCCTCCGCAAAAACGAACACCACACTTCACGAAATGAACCAAGGTCCCTCAGTATTTCGTTGCAAGTCTATAACCTAGCTCACCTTGAAAGTAACGCAGAGCTGAAAAGATGGATAATGAATATTTGCAGATGGTAGGGCAGCGGTTCCCAACCTGGGGTCCATGGACCCTTGGTGGTCCACGGGTGAAAAAGGTTGGGAACCGCTGTGGTAGGGCATTAGTCGATCACCAAATTGATGATCGCGATCACGTTCATGATAATTTTTCCGATCACTTTTCTGAAATTATAAGCACCTCTTATAGGGAGATGCTCTATTACGTGCGTCCGTCCGCGCGCGGCCATGCGAAATATACCAGTCCGATTGCCACGAAAATTTGTACATACATTTTGATATACATTTAGGACCTAGATTCGCAATTCTGTCTGCCTAAAACGATGTAAAATTTTCGGGAAATGATCGCGATCTTCAAAAATAGATCACGATCGTGATCGTGCGATCAATTATCGCACAAAATACTAATGCCCTATATGCCTATATCATTTTAATATATTTTCCCACATGTAATTACAGGCGTAACTATGATACTCATCGTCCACGATTGCTATACCTATATTCAATGCCTTCATAAACATGAGTTCATATGAGCCATTTGGGTCTTTAATTTTGAATGTACAGTGGAATCTGCATAGACCGACAACTGTATAATGCAGGAGACCTCTATAACCCCGTTGTATTCTGGATCTGAAATAAATTCAGAAATACAAATTCGCTTGCAAATCCGAAATTTCCTAATCCGACAAAATTTTCATTCCCAACATGGATCGGTTTATGCAGGTTCGACTGTATTTAGATAATTGGGAGTAGGGCATTAGTACCGTTTTGACGACTGAGGATGAACGCTGATCATTTTTCCCGAAAAACTTTCGATCGTTAATTAAGACAGAATTTGAAATTGGCGAATCTAGACCAAAAAATGTGAATCAAAATGTATGTAGTAATTTTTATGGCAATCGGATTGGTAGACTTCGCATGGCCGCAGGGGGGTGCGGATGCATGTAATAGAGCCTCACCCTATTGGAAGTGCTTATGAAATTCAGAAATGTGATTGGAAAATGATCCTGAAAGTGAATAATTTGGTGATCGACTAATGCCCTAATAGCGAGCACCAATTTTAGTCGAGCTGATATTTGATCACTGTTACTAACCATTGAAATTTACAAAGTATTTACATAAATATATCAGGTTAGGTATGAATTTCGTATGTTCAAGTTTCCCACATTAAAGATATTTGATAATTATTTCATAAATATTGCTATTTATAGATGATGAATTCGAGGCACTAACACATCGGAGCGCGAGCAAATGAAGCGTGCTCGTAACTATTAAAATTAAAAATAAAATGCTATCACCGGCCCAATTCTTAAAAATCATGAATAAGAAACAAGTAGTGCCCTGATTATTAACTGATTACCGCTGAGTGTTACGTTCGTAATGAAAAGGAATACACAAATTTTACCACTTCGTTATAACCAATTCCCGCACCAAAAACGATATTTTATCACCTTTTAGATGTAGTGAAATCACACATTTTCCCGGCAGTTTTGGTTAATAGAAAATGCAGAGACGAAGTCTCTGCTATGTTTTTCCAAAGAAATTTTAAATGAAATCGGCCTCTGCTCGAATTTACCTAAAAATCGGCTGGGACTTATTCTCTTTTTTTCCATAGAAATTAGCCAAAATTATATTTTCATTGTATTTATATTTACCAGATATTTATTTTTGATATTTGTCCCTGAAACTGGGCTCATTGATAGATTCAATTTCAAAAACTCAGGTTTGAATACTGTCTGTATTTTAATTTGAATTTAAGTCATCAATTTTGGCCTAACTAAGATTTTACATCAAATATCAAAAATTGCTATTAATTTTAGTTTCTGAATTGCAAAATGGATGAATTTCAATGTACAATTATTTCGAATAAATAGATATACCTATGAGTTACTTCATAATTTTCACTTGGGAAGCAATTTCCTTCAAACTGAGAGGGCGAAACTTTCTCAGTTAAAACAGCCCAGCATGGCCAGAGACTCTCTTTGCTATGGCAACTCAGCAGAATGCGGCCTAAAATGACTGCTTCACGACACACCAATATTCAAAATCACTCTACTATAACCGATTATAGCCAAAGTGTTACGTTCGTGATAAAAGGAACACTAAAATGTTACCACTTCCTGCACTAAAACGAGATTTTAGCAACTTTTTGACGTCATAAAATCATACATTTTCCCGTCAAGTTCTCTTAATAAGAAGTATGAAGCCACTACAAGACAATTTGTAACATAGTGGAAATATTTCTAGAAGTTCACTAAATAAAACCAGGTATAGGATGGCCCCACTACCGAAACCTGGTAATGGTACTACTCATAGATATTCAAATAAATAATTATTTAATATCTGCACTTGGGAGTGGAGGCACAAGGTAAAAGAAGTATATGACAAAATCTACTGACATGTATCGGATTGCTATAGAAATAGATAATGCATAAATAGGTAACTAAATAGCTACATGATATCCTGTTAGTGCACCTGATCATGTTAGGCAAAGTTGTATAATATAAAGAATTAAAATATCAAGTTAATATCTAAGAAAATGAAATTTCTATTCATAGTATTATTTGTGCATTCAATTGCATTTTCCGCGATAAAATGCACTCCACTTGACGACTATGTTAACAAAAAGGATGATTCGTATACTTACAAAGTATTAAATACAGTAAATAATGTTAAAGGATACACACAATATTATTTGAATATGACGTCACAAACTTGGCTTAATCCTAAATTAGTTAGTCAGTCAGTTTGGTTCCATTACATGGTAATTACAGTACCAGATGTTATTGACACGGAAGATTTCGCAACTCTGTACATAGGTTCAGGGCATAATGGAGACGAACCACCAACCGAGAAAGACGAAGAAGTAAAGATGACTTTGGAGCTTGCATTATATACAAAGCTAATTACAGCGACTCTGAAACAGATTCCAAACCAACCAATTACATTCAGTGAGGATCCGATTAAGAAGAGACGGACAGAAGATGCTATGATCGCTTATACCTGGAAACATTTCGTCCTCAATTCTAGTGAACCTGAGTATCTAGCTAGACTACCTATGACCAAAGCAGTTGTGAGAGCTCTAGATACGATTGTTGAAGTTGTTAGAAAGTATAAGGGATTAACTATCAGTAGATTCGGGGTTGCAGGAGCATCGAAACGAGGTTGGACAACATGGACTGCTGCCTTAGTAGACACGAGAATAATAGCTATAACACCACTTGTACTGGACGTTATTAATCTTAAACCGATCTTACATCACATGTACAGAGCGTATGATGGGTGGACTTTTGCATTTAAGGACTATTTTGAAGTGGGAGTCACTACAGAACTTGATTCTGCTGTATTCGATGAATTATTAGCAATCGTAGATCCATACTCGTATATAGACCGCTATAAACGTGATAACATTTCTATTCTGCTAATCAACACCTGCGGAGACGAATTCATGATGCCAGATGATAATTTATACTTTTGGGATAAATTACCTGGACCTAAGTATCTGAAGATGTTACCAAATGCTGAGCATTCAATGGTAGGACATTTGTTAGGAACTATGATGGATGTAGGTAGTTTCATGCTGAGTGTGGTTAACAACTATAAACTGCCTGAAGTTAGTTGGAGATTTGATAATAAAAACAATCTAGCCAGAGTTTATTTCACTTCGGATGTTCAACCGATTCGAGTTAGATTCTGGCATGCAACCACTTTACAAGATAATATAAAAAGAGACTTCAGACTTCTAGCTGGGCCTGATCCAAATAGCCCCACACCACAACTAATATTCTGGAAGGAAGGGAAAGTTACAGGAACTCAAGGAAATAATTCATACACGTATATGGGAGAAATAAATCAGCCTACGGTAGGATGGAGCGGGTGTTTTATAGAGGCGAGCTATGGATTACAAATAAAGGAAAGGATTGATCTGTTCCAAGTAACTTCACAGGTTAATATAGTTCCGGATAAGTTTCCTTTTCCCGATTGCAGTGGACAGGGATGTAAAGGAAAATTAGTATAAACAGATCAAACACATGTAAAGATACTAAATAAAGTTAATATAGAATTGGGCTAAGAGTTAGATTCTTAGTGTATAGTATAAATGATATATATATATTTATGTGTAATAGGTGCGTAATTGAATAATTCTGACCAGATTATTACAGTTCTTACAGTAATCTCTCTCTGTTATTTGTTATAGATATGGCAGAAAGATAATTTTGGATTAAATATTACATCAAATAACTATAATCTTATATGTAGACTGTTTATTTTTTGTAAACCAACTACTTGTATAGTGTTGACCAGGTCTTTTCCCGGACATAGTTAAAACAATCCCCAAACTATTCACATGGGTTATCTCGGTATACAAAATGTTGTATTAGGTTCTATGAGAATTTAAAGACAGTTTACAAATAGACAGTCTACATTCATTTAAGATAGCTCTTTAGATAGCAGACAGGATCTTACAATGCAAAGTGAAAAGGTGGAGCAAAACGCATCTTTTCCCAAGTAAATCAATCCATAGAATTCACGTATATAACTACAATATATTCGATAACTCTATTTATAACAAACTCTCCTTAAGATATCCTAATTAAGAGGAGTCGATTACACAATTATGGAGTCAAACCAGAAATATATATATACGTTCGTAACGGCCCAAGGTAAATGTGAAAATATATCTGTAAATATGAAAAATAATTAATCATTAACAGCATACTAAAGACAATAGAAAAACTATTCTGCATTAGGAAGTCGATAGCTAAGCATGAGAGGAATAACTCTATAGCGCCAGCGAGTGAAACAAATCTCTTCCAAAGATAAACTAGCCTCTACCAACTCTTCTGTTTCACAAAACAAAACAATTTCTGTATCCTCTGGAAGATCAAGTTTAGTCAGGATAAAAGTTTTAACTTGTGAGACTGTAGCTTTACAAGAGCAACACACGTATTTCTTCTTCAGATTGTAGCAGACATGTTTGGTAGATCGAGATTTTGTAGACATAGGTTCATATTCCAAGCACATTCCAACCTGCTGGTCATATCTGTGATCTGTGTTAACTCTAGAATTGTATGATTTCACAATTTCGGTAAATCCATTGGCGAGAGAAGAGGCAAAGTATCTTGAGAGGAAATCTCAATTTCATTCTCTTCACAAAATATCTGTACCCGCTTACACTCGTTGCGGTATAGGTCTGGTACTAATTTGTATACGATATCTTGTAATGACGGATCATGGAGGAGGTAACGTGTGGGTTCAGCTGAGTGGATGATGGATTTACAAACTGGACAGTGGAAATTGCTCTCTAGGAATTTGACGATACAACTTTTACAAAAAGCGTGTAGACACTCGCTAATCGTAGTAGCATCAATAATATAGCCTTGACATAATGGACAGGTTATGAGCTGGTTAATATCTGAGAGATTGAGTTGATGATGCATTGTGCATTTTGAATTATATCGAATAGATATTTATATATGAAATAATGAATTGATTCAATCGCCACAAGAGATTATATAGCCACCACTTAAGATATACATCAGCAATACTGAGGCATATTGTAATAGTCTCATAAGCATATCTCAGTAATCGTCTGAGAACTCAAAATTCTAGTTCCAATCGGAAAATAAATAACTGTCAAATAACTTTACTGCCGTTTATCCATATAATTGATATAAATGAATCTAATGAGGGTCCCCAATGAAATATAATACAAGTAATATCATGTTTATTACAAGAAAACCACCAGTAAATTAGTGATTAATGAAGCGATAATCTCTGTTAAACATAATGATTATTCCAATCTAGTAAGCGAATAAATAAAACTATATTCATAATGGAATACATAAGGAGAAATCCTTCAACATCCCGCAGAGAAGAATAGTAAGTTGAATGTTCTGCATTTTTCGAAAAAGTTTCTTTGTATTTTTGTTCCTCGTCACAAATATTCCTTTCTAATTTTAACTATCAAATATTCTATTGGTAGCGATAATCATTATAGCAATTAAAACTAGTATGAGTTGAATTGACAGGTATTTAGGAGAACATTTGAATGTCCCAACTGTATATTAGTGGTAAAATAATAAACAACATAAATAACCTCATACATATACGATTACGAATAAATACGTTGTGTATATTTATTTATATTACGTAATGGTAGAGTTTTGTTACACAATAGTACACTATTACGCTGTAGAATTCAATACTTTAATACATTATATTGAAGCCAATAGATATGAGAGGACTAATGATAATGTTAAAAAGGTTAAAAGTACTCAAGTCTTGTGAGAGCATTATAATTACATTAGAAGATTGTCAACTGAATAATAATATTAAAAAGGTTAAAATGGAATTTATGTTAGTTTAACTAAGAAGTTTGATATATTCAATCTAATAAAATAATTATCTGATATAATGTGTGGCAGTCTGGTAGATCGGGCAGGTCAGCGCTTCGGGCCTGTACTTTAGGGTTCCGAATAAATCAGCCATTGAATTTTGAAACAACTTTCCTTATATTAATTAAATTCATCTTCAGTGAAATTTGCATTCAATCACAGTTTCTGACTGTACAATCTGTTTCATCAATTTTCATTCAATTTAGAAACTATTCTAAACCATGTTGTAGGTATACGTCGGCCGGACCAGGACCGGGCCGACAAACTCGGACAGTTGCGACCGCTAATGTGTGATACAAATTAATAGTTATAAGGGGTTAATCGCACAAAATGAAAATCTCTATTTTTATGAAGATATATTAGCATCTGCACCAATCAAAAGGGAGCTAGCTATAGGTATAAGAATTCACATAAATATATAACGTAAGATGTGAAAATGTAAACTGAAATAAATTTTAACGTAAAATGAAGATTGAAATTAGAGAAGCAATGAAACTGCTACAAAAAATATTTTTAATTTCACCCAAATTTCTACATGAAGCAGATACGCAACAATTTCTAAATTTTCTATACAATTTGCAATCCCTACTTTTAAAGAAATTCGAAGGACACTGGTACCCCAATGAACCAGAGAGAGGAAACGGATATAGATCTTTACAGATTGACTATATTCAGACAGATCCAATTTTATTGAAAGTAGCAAGGCACACGAATGGTGAAAACATTCTCAAATATTTGCCTAGAGAATTGACAATCTGGATTGACCCACGACAAGTCAATTATCGATTGAAAGAATTAGGAAATATTGTGTCTTACTTTAAGATTGAAAGCAATTCAAGCAGCAACAGAAGGCTCTGGCCCAGCCCTAATATTCTACAATTTTTTAACAAGGATTATATTTTATCTAAAAATACAACAAACTCGGCAAAGAATAAATTACAAAAGCACATTGATATACAACTTCAAAACTGATGGAATAATTCCTGGAACTGATACATTTTACCTTTACATAGAGTTTGTATAAATTTATAAAAGAATTTATCAATTTATATGGGCACTATTAAATATGAACTTTTTATAACATCATTCAAATGTCCATGAACTAAGCTTATCTAATTTTAATACAGTCAACATCAGTTAACTCGAATATACGCTACTTCGAACAGATTTTTATTTCCCCTGAGTTTTCGAGTTACCCGATGTCATTGTATCTTCATCAAATCTGGGTACGTACAGCGAATAATTTAAATCGGCGAAACTCTTGCGGCATATTTGTCTATAAGTTCTTCAGACTTGCATGGATTAGTAAATCAAGCTAAGTTTGAATTGACTACAAATTGACTATGAAAATTTCTAAATAATGTTTAGACTATAGGAGTGTAGTATTCGCGGAATGATCTCTTGAATTATACTCTATAGAGTAAAATATAGGAATAATTATTAAATGTTGCAAATTTTAACATCTGACGTAAGGCCATGTAATTAATATACTTATTTCTCATCCCCACCCCAAATTTTGTCCCCCGTAGGGAAAATTTTATTAGTATTTTTTCCAAATTATGGATAATTCTTTGGTCACAGAGCGTGCAATCCACATTTTACTTGTTGTATAGTTGATTCAATATTTTTAATGCCCAGAGAGAATGTGGCGAGATAATCTAAGATTCAAATTATTTAAATATTAACTGGCCTATAAAAAATATATATAAAATACCGCCCGACGTGCCAGTTTCCAAAGAAATTCCGGATGAGAAATAAGCAATTAATTTATACATGGCCTAACATATCCAATTATCTGCCTTGACACCTAAGTTTGGATGTCATTTCAGATAATTTGATATATTTCATCGACCTAACCTAAATTCAGAATTTTACATTGAAAAGTATAATATAATTCGTTCAATTTAAATAAATAAATACAACTACGGTATGACAGTCACTAAAAATACAAATTCAGCCAATCAATTTACCAGTCATGTTATGCGTAGTATAAATTATAGGAAATATAAACAAGTGAAACAAGTAAACACAAATGGGAAGAACCAGTATATTAGCTCTTTTCAAAGAACATCTGAGACGAATAACGCTAGAAGAACGCTTACAGAGAAACCCTGTCTATCCTTTCCATAAAGTCCATAGAGAAGATCAGATGTACGAATTGGAACTCAGGCAGAACTCAGCTTATTACTTTCTAGTAACCACAATACTATGTATAGCCAGTGTTATAATATGTGGCAATCTCGGGCAATATGAATATCTCACAGTTTTCGCTTTCGTTCTAATCAGTTCTATTTACCTAACGATTGAACACTGGCCTATGGTGCGTGTGGTTATAAATCACAACACAGAGACGTACTCTGTTCACAGAGGGAGTACACTGATGTATGAAGGAGGACTACACAATATTGCACTGAAAATGATTGAGATCGGAAGCAGTGCATTAACAATGTATCAGATTATACTGGAGGCACATTTGTTAGAATTACAGATATCAATTTCTTATAAAATGAAGAGTAGAGATACTCTAAAGCATAATGCTCTGTTGCTATCAGATAATCTCGGGATTAACTACTTTGATTCTCACTTACCATCAAAAAGACATATTGTGAGACATAGGAAAGAAGGATAGACAGAGATTACGAAATATTTAAATCTGGAATTAACAACAAATCGCGAAAGTTACAAATTATAAACACATTCAATGACATACACTAAATAAGTTTAGTATGAGTAATGTAATGTTATATAATAAGGAATATTGATAATTATAGAATGCAATTCTCGGAGATAGAATATTTACTAATTGAATTTGTTATGAAGCAAAAATGAAGTGTCATAAATCATCTAAAACTTTCTAACCGAAAAGGCTTTCGTTCCTGTTAATTCGCTTCGACTTAGGAACTCGGCGATGCAATGGTTAGCACAGCTTCTGTAGAATTTGGACAAATTACAATACCTTAAGTAAACTGAGCTAGAACATGTGCAATAAACAATTTCTGAATATTCCAAGAATTTATAATTCTGATAATGTTCTACAATCGACATAAATTCAAGAATTTAGCTGTACCTATCAATTAATATAATCGCATATAGAGCATTTGGTCCTAAATAACTAGCGTATTGGACTCCTGGAATCCCGAAATCTCTAGTAATGATAAGGATTGATACCATATCACCTAGTCAGCAAAAAACTAGCATTTCGGGGAGGGAGCCTAAAACGCTCCTGGTCTCAATTAAGATGAACACTGGTTCATTTCCTGTTGACAACAGACAGTACTCAATAATAGCATACATAGTGTGCAGTAGTATAATGTGATAAGTATAATAACAAAGAAAGGATTTATAGCATATAAAAGTAACCAATATATAATATACACATAGGGAATGTGTCATGTAATAGAATCAATTGGAATTACAGATTAACAAACACCACAACAGGCTATAAAAAACATAAATTGCGGGAGTTAATTACTATTAATTCTTAGATTAAATTAGCTATTACTCAAGATATCTGTCAATTGAGATAGTATATATATATACACACACAAGTGTTCTGCATTCAATTATTGAGTAATCGCTCGTTATCATTTATCTCAACCATCTCTAGCTCTAAAGATTCCTGTGAATCTGTCCGTTCTACTTGGTTACGATGGTAATTGACTACAGGTGGTTCTGGGATTAGATCACGTATCTCACATTCGTCCTTCTTACTGTCGTAGTAAGCATACTTCTGATAGGTTCTTGAGAAGTTGTGAATTGCGTCATTTATCATGTCCTGTGGGTTCAGAGTGTCGCGGAAATTTATTGTTATATTTCGCACTTGTCTGTTGATAGAAACACTAGGTAGATTAATTCTATTCTTGTTTTTATATGGTGAAACTGGAAATGCAAAATGTAATAATATGGAAGCTAAGAACATTTCTAGAGTGATAATAAAATTTTGATAAGCATCAGCGACTTCAGCAGAGTCTATGATACGGATAAGTGTCAGGACTGATAGAGCAACACCTTGCCAGAAAGATAGAAACACAACACTTTTAATAGCTAAGAATTTGAGAACAGGTTTGTATCTACGTAGCAGATGACGTGTAGCTGAATAGAACATAACTAGTCCGTATAAAGCTATCGATACAGATATATTGTAGATAATTGTTATGTATGTATAGCCACTAACAAAGGACCATGTACCCTCATTATATGTTCCTGTTAACTCTAGGATTATAGTTATGACAGCCATGACAGGTTTGACAACACAGAACTGGAGTGTGAACTGTTTACATAAACGCAGGAATCCAACTGAATAATTACGTTTCGGAAAACAACACGTACCATCCCAATACCTTCGCTTCATTGGCATTTCTCGCAGCTGAGCAATAATAGAATGTTCCCCGCCTAAATACTCAATACACAGTCTTAGGAAGTTATAAATTACGAAAGCTTCGTAACAAGAACGAATAGCATCGAAATAGACAGTTTTGTCGTGGAATAGGAGAGATAGCCATGAGCAGAAAGCGTAAATTGGAACTATAAATAAAATTCTTATGATCCATAACTGTTGCTCGGCAACCGTGTAATAGTATAAATGCTGAAATATCTGAACAGAAGTGATTATAACGCTAATCCAAACTGCTATTCCACTGATACCTCTAGCGTAGGAAGAAAATATGAATATGGTAAAGTTAGCTGTAAGGTTTGACAAATTCTCCATGCTGATAGGTTTATCACGCTTTATAGCAAAGTGTTGCATGAGGGGGAGGGGCTAATATAAAGTATTAGTCCTTGAGTCTTGAAAACCTTGCTAATAGGCTAAATGAGGTAGAAAGTTTGTGTAAAATTCCTTTCAAAAGATTATCATAACAGTAGATAAGAAATTGAACTTAGAGGTAACGCTGGGGACACAGAGAAGTCAGATTTGCCATCGGGGACAATTCCCTCAATGACTTAAGAAATTATAAATACTCACAGTTCTGAGGTACCCTATTTCAAGCAAAGGAGGGATAGCCAGGGGCGCCATCTGGAAATCTCAGGACCAAATTTTCGGCTGGATAACTACCTCCCTCTAGCCAAGAAAGGAGATCAAACATTAGAGAGATAAGGTCTCTAGACATAAGGAGGATTATTTGACATATTGAATGCCATCGACGTGAAAAGCCATAACAAACGCTTGACAAGCGTTATTTTACAATAGGCTATGATTTTCGACAAATTGAATTTTCCTCAGAAAAAATTGTCCGTTCCGTGGAATAGGGAAGGCCCATATTCTGTGCTCTAGCAATTGGAAATTGTTTGTACGGTAGATGCCGAGTCCCTAAACGCCTATCAATTTCGAAATAATACATACGCATACCATACTGGTATAGTCTACTTAAATGGGGTATCAAAACATGAAAGTTCTGCTTCGAATGGAATGATCTGCAAATAGATTTATTTGTACATTGTAAACATTTCGTAATTAGTTTATTTGTTTACTAACACACCATGGATCATGATTGAAATTTTAACAATTTTCCAGTTATTCGCATTATTCTTTCTTTTGGAAATTCATAAATCAAAACAACAAGATGAATGATAAGTCACGAATCAAGAGCGGACCTAGGAGGGGTTGTGAGGTTGCAACCCCCTCCTTTATATTCATATGAACAAAGTTGGTTATAGGGAATTTGGACACCTAGACACACCATTTCAAAATCCTGAATCCGCCTTGCGACGTGAGACACCTGCAGTCCTGCACAACAATCGCTTGCCTATGGGTGTTTGTTGGGTGAATTCGACAATGCGAGCCTAGAAATAGAAAGAATTGGTTGAATGAATTGAATATTATAGATGTATGGGGATCTGTTTGTTTGTTGATTAGTTATGACAGGACCCTGTAGACAGGTTTTAAGTTTTACTATTTCCCAAAAATCAACAAATAAAAACGTTGATTTTACAAACCGACATAACATATATACAATATATCAACAATAAGCCTACATCAAAGATAATTGATGATGATTGATCTAAACGACAAATCGAGCAATAATACCATAAAGCCTTAGATAGTACTATAATAGATTATAGGACATAAATTAAACTACACTGGCATATTTGCATTGTTTATTTTACATTATCGTAAGTTTACGTAAATAGACTTTTTGGCAAGAATAATTATTGTCAAATCTTGAATAAACACTAAGAGTATTTGAATTGGGCCAAATTGAGGAAGATTATTACTAAACCTTAGCAAACGATATATTACGTCATAAAAGCTACAAGGGTCAAGGGTGAAAGGAAAACGCGTGATTTAGTGGATCGTCTTAATTACAGCCGTACAAGGCATAACCTTATAATTAGCTAGTATGCAGAAGGAATTTATGAACAGGCAGACACAAATCAGATACTAAATTAGAATATACAATTTACATATTAGAGCAGATATAGAATCGATTGGAGATTTGGAGTAGAAAGTTCTCAGAAAATAAGTTAAGATAGATCACTTAAAATTTAGACATATTGATAACGAGCAGCTGATTGACATATAACTATTATACGAATTCATACAAAATTATCTAACAAACTAACAACATGTGTTAACATATTAATAACATTTATAAGAGAGACAAATTGATTTAATAATTCTATTATCTGTATTCAATGCTTTGTGCTAGCTATGAATTAAAATGTATTATAGAGCGTATTGTTCTTCATCTGATTCAGGGGCTAAAATAATAGCATCTTCAATAGAATTATCATAATAGTCATCATTCGTGATCATATCAGTTAGTATATCCTCTCTAAATCTCTGTGTAATGTCAGGAAGCTTGATTATATCATTGTATAACATGCTAGCTCTACTGTGTGTGGGAGTATCTACATTATTAAATGACTGATGATGTGAATTATTATGAGTAGAGATACGTGAAGAGTTGCGTTTCTTTTTTGAATGAGAATTTAACGAAAATTCATCTCTGAATGGAAGATCAAGATCAAATAATGGTGAATTGAAAGCTATGTGCTTTTGACTCAAGGATTTGTCATCAGTGTTAGTTTGTGCTAGTCCTGACGGGCTAATATCGGGAATAACATGTTCTTCTCCTGCGATAGGAGAGGATATACTTGTCCTCGTTATTCCATTATCGTGATTATTAGCTACTGTTGATAGAATGAAAGTGATTACATAATTCTTATCCGATTTAAGTTGTATGAGAATTGGTTCGCCTGGAATCCCAAATGAAATATCCAAATCTTGTCCCAACTGGTCTGAGAGAAATAAAATACTTCGAAGTTCTCTACAACAGAAATTGAGTGATGTCTCTTTTTTAATATCAAAAGTGAAGAATTCAGTTTTATCGAGGGTTGTTTGAGTATGAATAGAAGAATTTAGATTTAGAATTCCGTCATCATAATTCCGAAAAATAAATGTATCTCTAGTCAATAGCATTGTGACTTCGTCATCATTTTTATGGAATATATTAAAAGCAGAAGAAAGTAGTTGAGAATTACTAGAAATTGAGTTTGATAAAGTATCAACTTTACAATATGTCATTAAATTTTCAAAATCAACGATTGGAATCTTGAACTGCTTCACAATTCTGTATTTGCATTCGAATATAAAAGTTATAAATTCGTTAGATTCAAATTCAATAATACAAGTCTCTACTGTCTTGTCTACAAGTCCTTGGAATTTAAAAACATGAAACAGTCCTTTTATTGATATTTTATAATTCGCGAATGATTTTTCACCAACCGTTTCAGGTTCTGGCGTAGTGAAAATATTAAAAAATGAAACTCCAAATGCGAAATTCGCAGTAACTGAACAAGCTATGCTGACACACTTAATAATGATACCATCATGGTATACTTGTAAGTAGACGAATTCATCTGAGAGTTTGTTCAAACAGTGAATACAGCGAGTCAATACCCGCGCACTTTTGTTCTGCATAGTGCATCTCACAAACATACAGGCCTAATACATTGTAAAGAAATATAAATTAAGAATATAGCTTACAAATAAAAGTAGAAAGTTGCTAAAGAGAATTAACAAACATTCTAAGACACAAGGGCAGAGGCGTAGCTATTTTCCTGGACTATGGATATATATATATATATATATATATATATATTTTAGAAACAGCATAGGGGCGGCATGTACCACTTTTCGAACTGTTCTTCAGTATGTTTTGGCTTCGTCACGCAATGCCAGTTAAGAAAATTGAAATTTGATGTTTGATGCAAAGGCTATTTGTGTTTTGTCCACTTATTGAAAGACAGATTATGTAGAAGAACACGAGAACAATGAGGCATAAATCATCGCGGTCCATTTTGTATTATTTGGTCTCGTATCGTCACACAACTTTAGATATAATAAAATATTCCGCCGTAACACTTTCGAAATGGATGTGCCGCGCCTGAACAGAATACCTAACCTGAATGAATTTATCACAATAATAGTAGAAATACGTGTTACTAATCCTTACAATCGATGTTAAATTCGTCGAAATACCGTATTTCTTTGAAACAGCGCCAGGGCTGTTATTTTTTTCGTATAAATTTTTACAATTTTATAATAATTATTTCAATTTGTTGCATAGTCAAATGAGACGTAAATTTCATCAAAAAGTTATCCTAGAGAGGGTAGGGTGGTGATAAACTTTATTCACAAGTTTTGGAGCATTTTTCTAGCCCTGGGCGCTTATTCAGGGAAATACGTTACCCAATGTTTATTTTATAGTGTACAAGCATTTTTCGAAATTTCTCTGTCACATAATTGTCAATATTTACTTAATTATGTATCAACAAATTTGAAATTAAGTATTTATAGTCAAATCAGTACAGCCAATAGAGTATACACCCGACCTCCCAATCCCCATACCCTTGTTAATGTAATACATATATTATTGATAAGACTATATATTTATTAGTTTGAGCAATGATAATTTGAACTGGAATATGCAACCTAGCTTTATATGACTGATATACACATCCTCCTATTCCTTTCTTCCCTACTGACATTGAAGGTTCAGTAGTTTGGAATTGGATGTCCCTCCTAACCAATTGTCCTGACACAGAGATAGCTTCCTCCAGCTGTTGAGTGTTACACTCAAACAGTATTCCTGTTTCTTTAACCTCAATCTATAATTGTCTCAGCTCTTCATTGATCATCTTTATCATATTCTCTCTTATGGTGTGTAGTTTGCTATCCTTCATCTCTGCTTGGAGATGAACTTTGTGTCGGACAACTGTTTTAGAGTATGAACACGACTTGTTTCCGTAAGTCTGTAACCCGTGTGTCCTCCTGTCTCTGTCTGTACTCAGTGAGTGATTAGATGTACAAGTCTTTTGTTGAGACATATTATCAAAGGGTCGAATATCTGGTATTCTAAGTCTTTGTATGCTTCATGAAGAGAGGGACTTCTATTTTTGCCTTTATCCTAATGAATTTGTTATATATTCAAGGGAGAATGATTGAGTAGATATATCGCATTACTTATAGAAGAGAAGCGAGAGAGCTGCTAAGGTTTAATGTGTAATAGAAGCTTAATTGTAGTATTTGTTTTTGAAAGTAGATTTTATGAGAATATTTTCACGAAAGTAAGAGTTATTCTATTTTGTAATAATTCTTAGAAGATAGATCATTGTGATGTGATCTCACTGATAAATATAATCGATCCTTATGTATACAAAATTGGTGTCCTAGGTATTAGTCTAATTAGCCTGTACCTTAATTTGGCCTCAAAACTTTAAATCCAGTTTTCTCATGGGTTACACCTAATAAACGGATGCAGAAAACAAATTCTTGTTTTGTTTCAATTTGTATACAGCCAGGCTCTATAAAAAAGAATTAACTGGCTCAATTTAATAATAATGACATATTAGAATCCGATATTATCCAGGATTTCATATATATTACCTATAAATTCTCTATTTTATCGGCCTACGTGTAGAGTTTCAATAGTAACCCGTCTATCTTAATGAATCACTCAATCAATAAAAGAAAATATTTCATAGTTCAAATCACAAACTGTTAAACGGAAATATTAACAGAATACTGTTGCGTATATAATTTTAACTTCAGCAGTAATGTAAAATAGAATTCAAACTTTCCCTGTCCCAAAATAAGTTTCAAATTAGACTCTAAATCCTCTGAACTATCAGAATATTTGTCTAACATAAGTCTAGATCTAGCAAACAGACTCACTCCCAATCCTTGAATACACTCAGCTTCCAGTAGAGCTATATTAGATTTAATGTCTATAGCAGATAGTTCTTGCTCCCCTTCTATTGACTGAGATTTGAATGATTCGTTTAAACATTTATCTTCTCTAGAATTGGAATCTTCTATATTAGCCTCATTAACAGAATTAATAGGATCTCCTGTACCTGTATGGTCTAAGGTAGAGTTGAATAATGTTAACATCTTCTCTTCATCACTGTCTATAGAAGCCTGTAGTTCGTTACATAGCTTCATACAAGAAATATTATCTATGTTTTTCTTGTTACTCTCTGAATGGTTAGAATCTACAGTTTGATTAGATTCAGCTACAACAGACTCCTCTTGTGTGAGATTACGAGATGACTTCCTGATATACCGATTCATTAGAGTACTGGAATAGTTCTGCTGTCTTTTTTGCTCTCTTCTCCTCTGTCTGGCTTCTGATTCAACAACCTCTGATGTTCTGTCTGAAATATTCGTATTCACAATGTTGTTGTTAGGTAAATCAGATAATTGGGGATGAAATGAAATAGGTAATTCACTACTTTATCATCGGAATTCTGATCTATAACATTTCCATTAATACTATCAGAATTACATTCCAAATATTCAGAGCTGTTGTTAGGATTATCATCTCTGTTAGAAATAATGTTTTCATAATTTGAATCATTCTGATCTAAGTGCTCGGGTTGTGGATCAAATTTAGGAACATCTGGTATTCCAGTGGAACACAATTCATCAGATTTGACTGTTATCTCATTATTTTGAGATCTAATATGTGATCTAGGTGTTGAGTACGTAGATACAGGGGTTATAGTGTTATTAATCGGTTCGTCTGTGTCCTGTAAAGAACTGATGGCAGTGAGAGAACTGTTAGAATTATTATCAAAATCATCAGAAGATAGATTGGGTAAAATGAAGGGAATACAGGAATCATTATTCTCATTTGACGATGTTATATGAAAAGATTTTCCAGATTTGATAATTCTATTTATAGAATTGAGGTTTGGTAATCTACCTCTCTTCTGTCTTTCCTGTAGGAATACTTTTATGTGAGATCTAATATAGCTTAATTTCAACAGCTGTTAATGCTAGGTCTCTGTTCAGGATCTCTTGATAACAAACATTTTATTAACTGTTTTAACTGTATAGAATAGTTATCAGGGATAGAAGGCTGTTTCCCTACGATTATCTTAAAGGCAAGAGAATTTAAGTCTTTGGCTGAAAAGGCAGTTTTCAATGTTGACATTTCAACTACGCAACAGCCAAGAGCCCAGATATCCGATTTATGATTGTATGGCATATTCTGGAAAATCTCAGGACTCATGTAATAGGGAGTACCAATGAAAGTACGAGCCATTGCGCCAGAGCTTTCTAGCACACGAGCAATACCCAGGTCACCCACTTTAACAATATTCCGAGAGAGAAATATATTCTGAGTTTTTAAATCGCGATGCAATATATTCTGTTTATGTAAATACTGTAGAGCTAACGAAATCTGGACGAACCAATGGATTATCTGAGATTCTGACAGGTGAATAGAGTTTCTAGCCTTCAGGAATTTGTTTAAGTCTCCACCTTCACAGTAACTCATAAGAATATGCAATAGACCGTTCAAATGGAATGAATCTTTATAAGATACTATGTTAGGGTGAATGAGCTCAGAGAGCAGGCGAGCTTCCTGAGCAGCTGTTCGTTTCTCCTTCTCAGATAGTGAGTTTAGTTTTATTCTCTTTAAAACGTAATGTTTAGAGTCTATTTGACTCTTTACCAGATACACTTCACCATAACTTCCTTTACCGATCAAACGTAATGAAGTGTATTCATCCATTGGATCAGGCTAAAATTATAAAAGTATAATATATACACAGTTTCTAAGGAAATACCGTTAACATTCGGTAACCCTAAACTCAGGGGAAGTATTTTTAGCAAGGTAATAAATTACTTTTAATAGTTCAGAAATGATGAAAACAGAAGTGCAAAATATAAAAACTTTCGACTATTTATAGTCTTTTCAGCTGTATCTTGTTGTTGTTTTAGCCTTTAGTTGACCGTCTTAAAGTTATGTCTACTTACGCCTTATGTAAGTTGTTCTTGAGTTGTTGTAGGAGTTTGTTGTAGCGGTTATATGTTCTTCACTCGTGTTTAGAGATCTGGTAGTTGGTTAGTGGTGGGGCTGTTGTTTTCCAGGTGTAATATTCCTCTGGATGATGTTAGGAAGGGATTAAGTTTTCTTCTTGTGCTGTTTGAAATGTTAGTCCAAATTCAGGTAACTGTTGTAGAATGATGGTTGTCTGTATGTTTCCGGTCTCGTGGATAAATATAGGTGGTGGTGTATAATCCCAGGATGAGCTTCAGGGGGACGAATATTCGAGGTAATACGGTATCTTAAGTCCTGAAATATATTGTAAACCGCGCGTATCACCACCACCCGAGGCACGAATTGCGGATGGCAACTAAACAATAACAACTCATTACTGATAGTCCGGAATCATTGCGAAGGGGCGATAATTTCAATTTCGGGGACGTAGTCCCCGTAGTCACCATAGCCTCGCCACCCCAAGTAAATGAAGCTTGTTAGTAACAAATAGATATTAACTCACCATCATAAACGGTACAATCTCAACCAGATCTAACATTACAGATTTTCCTGAGCAGATCTAGTCTGTGCTGAGCTATGCATCAGAGCTAGTTTCTCATTTGAATAATTCAGAAATATCTCCACTAAAGAATGGAATAAATTCAAATTCTGAGAACAGATAATCCGGAATTGATAGAGACCATCTTTAGCAGAGGTAGTCTTCCAGTGATCAACATAAAGCTGACAGAATTTGATTATTACTAGACTCTGTTCATTCACTTTATCTTTGTGACGTTTATTCCTGAGAACATCGAATAGAAATTCTCTAGCATCGTCGTATTTCTCTACTTCAATGAACTCATCTGCACGCTTTATAGCAGATTCTGGTATACCAGAAAACCAAGGTTTAGACATCTGGGATAATTTTAAACTAAGCTCATGAGACTATTACGAATATAGTACAGTAGAATAGTCAAACTTGAATTAAATTGATGGCAACCTCAGTATACATAATTATGGCAAAGTGTACATAGCGGCCACATGAAAGCGTTCCCTCCGAATCTCCATTGCAATGAACTCTTTATAGTGGTTACCTGCTCAATACGTAGTGACGTACTCATCAACGGCCCTGCCTTCTGACCGGACGTCCCTATTCATTGGTTATGCAATTCATAAAGTTATGTAGAGAACTGGAGGATAAACATCTTAAACATCGATTTAGTAATGATTCAGGTTGTATCGTTTTAATCACTAAATTTGATCTTATGATACATGACCCAGAGTTCGGGCTTATAGCGTAGTTATAGCATAAAGGCAACCTCTTTAAGATGTGAAATAACAACAAGGAATAATATATAATATGGGAAGGGTACAGTTTATTCAAATGTAACAAAATAGTTATTATAAAGGAAAATTAAACAAAGGTATGAATATCAGTAAAATAGAAAAATTATCAAAAAATATTGAGATGATGTTCACCTCCATCACAAACCACAATAACTCTCCCTCTGTTATCAACTGTAACACCGTTAGGTTGAGTAATAGGTATCCTGTGTATCAATTCTAATTGAGAGTTGAGAAAAGCAATCGAATAATAATCTGTAATAATAAGAATATTGTTGGAATTGTCAATAAAGAAGAAAAATGGAATAAACACCTGTAATTTATGTTCTCTAGAAATAACACTCTTATGTAGAATAAGATTGTAGTCGTACAGATGAAAACAAGGATTAGATCCATCTAGAATATAAATATATTCTTTTGTAAGTTTAACATCAAGAGGAGAATGGAGGTTATCTTGTCCAAACTGTGCCTTGTAGGTAAGTTCCTGGGACAGTATCTGAATACGATTATCATTATAATCACATATGTATACCTCTCCATTAGATTCATCAAATGTCAAACCAAGAGGATTAATAAATTCCAATTCTCCTTTCCCAAGTTTCCCTATACTAGAAACAAACTCTCCATTAACTTGATAATTCAGAATACAGTTCCTACTTTGTGAAATTAGAATTCTATCTCTACATATAGCTAACCCAATTGGACGATACATCTTTCCTTTTCCTTCCTTATCTCCAAATTTAAACATAATCTTACCATCACAATCGAATACTTTCACACAATTATTCCCAGAATCTGCTACATAGATATTTCCTGTAGAATTATCAATAGTTACTTCGTTAGGTTCGCTGAGATTTTCTAGCCCCCATCCCCCTATACAAAGACTGACTATAGGTTGTATCTTGCTCTTATAGTCTACAGAGAATATTCTCTCTAAAGTATTAGCTGTAGCCATTAGTTCAGTTCTGTAACTAGAATAATGAAACAATTCAAATAATATAAGATACGGGCAAATCCCTCAACTGGGCATAGTTTACCACGATTCTGATATTAGCAAAATCTCATTTACCATTTGCCTAGACTGAATGCAAATCTTAATACCGCACTCGATATTAGCCATTATTTTCGTTGGAAATAGTGAGGGTTCGGATTAGCGAGGTAGTAAATTCTCCATTGGATTAGTGTTATTTCACTAATCCGAACAGTTTGTGTTTTCATCGGCACAGGACTGTTCGGATTAGCGAGGGTGTACTGTATTCACAATACTAAAGCAACCTGCAGTCAATTACTCTAAAACATGGAAGTCTATTCTAGATTTCGCAGGCAAGAAAACTAATATAATTTAAGAGATTATGCCAAAGATAAGTAACTAACAGAATAGACAACATGCATAAAGTATGAATGGCCTACTATTTAGTCTAAAGCCTATTAAGTAATCACTAATGGGGGGGACCAATTTAGCAGGGTGGGACCATTTTTATTCAATACCATGGATATTTGTCAAAAATAGTCCCCCCGGACCAGTTTTGTAGGGGGGACCATTTTTTCTCCAAACAGCGTCATTAGCTGATTTTGGAAAATTCTGTTACTGCCCTAAGTATCTAATCAAAGTGTTATTTCAATTATTAATAATAATCCTTCGCGAGTATTATACTAAAATATTGAAATCTATATTATTATATCTCGATTGTTATATGTTTGTGTTTGTACACCTTAGAATTAATCAAATGGAAGTTTATTGTAGTTTTTACGAATATAAGTTAAGTAATAGTTGAAATCTTAAAATATACGTATAGACTTGCTCTAAACTGGTACCGTGAATAACAAGTAAGCTGAATCCGAATTTCGCATTTTCAAGTTTCTCATATGCAAATTTTTGTTGTTTTTATGAATATATAGTTAACAAATAGTTGAAATATATATCTATTAATTCATTTTGCAATTTATCTACTTTGTCAAATTCGAGGCACGAAGTGCCGAGTTCGATGCGAACATGCTGCGCAGCGAGCAAGCGAAGCGACTCCTTTAATATTCATACAAACAGTTCTTGTTTCAATTAAAGTTAATGTCACCAAATGCCTAAAATTACTCAAGGAAATGCTAAAGAGCATCTTTTTACAGCTGTTAGAATGTTCACTGAACTCAGAGGGGTATCGTTTTCAACTGGAGAGGTTCGGTAACCATAATTAGTAGAGAGCCTTTCAAAGAGGTTGATAATGCTCATCGAGGGGAAATTGAAAGATCACTATTCGCTTCTTTCAATTCTTCGAATAGGACACCTCTCGAACCCAACCTACCAGCTTTACAGCTCATCTGATGTTACTGAACGTGAACCACATTCAGCTAATCTGACATCTACCCCGCCGATTTTACAATGGAAAAGTTAGAGCTTCCACAGGCATGTTATCAATTACACTGCTCAACAAAAATTTTGTTGCATTTCTACCAACACTTGTTTTTACCTAATATTGGGGCGCTGAATCCGAATCCGACCTTAGTTTTTTTCTGCAAGCTCTAGATTTTTTGCAAATCGAGATTTTTAATTTTTTTGCACAAAATTCATATTTTTTGAAAAAGTGACATGATTTGTCAAATGATGTTCTGCTTACAGTTGAATAACTAGCCTCAAAACAAAAATAGGTGCCAAAAAACTTTTATGTTGCCAATAGAAATTGTATTTGTAGACAGATGGGCAACAAATGTTTTAAAAAATGTAAAAAACAACAGTTTTGCTGGTAATATGCATGTAAAAATTGATTTTTTTTTTTGCAAAATAACGTAGAAAAGAACGATGGCAATCTACAATAGTAACTTAAAGCGATCAATGACAAGATGCAAAAGATTCAAATATTCTACAAATCTGGACAAAATTTCCTCTTATAACTTCTGCGTTTGTACGCTTTGTGAGGACAGTCACGTTTAATGCCCCAACAATAGTCTGCCATCATATGTCGATCCCATCGACCTTGGTAACGTTCTTCCACTGTCATAAGATCCTGGTGGAAACGCTCTCCCTGTTCGTCACTGACAGCCCCAAGGTTTTCAGGGAATTTGTCCAGGTGGCTGTACAGAAAATGTACTTTTATGCTCATGTTGCATCCCAAATCACGAAACCCTGAGAGCATCTTGGATACAAGCATTTCATAGTTTGGAGCTTTTCTGTTACCAAGAAAGTTCTGTATAACATCCACAAAAGATAGCCATGCAGCTTTCTCCCTGACATTCATTTTCTGAATGAAGTTTTTGTCGCGAATAAGTGTACGTATCTGTGGTCCATCAAACACTCCTGCTTTGATTTTATCATATGACAAAGCAGGGAAAGTATACACAAGATGATGAAAGGATTCATTGTCAGGATTTAGGGCTTTAACGAACTGTTTCATCAGACCTAGCTTGATGTGCAGGGGTGGAAAAACAATTTTGTCTCTGCTTACGATCGGGTCGTGTGTTACGTTAGGCATGCCAGCTTGAAATGTTTCACGTAAGGGCCACTCCTTCTGTATCCAATGTTTTTCACGTGCTCTGCTGTCCCACATGCACAGATAACATGGAAATTTAGTGTATCCTTTTTGCTGACCTAGCAGAAAACTAACCATTTTGAGGTCAACACAAATGATCCAGTTGTGATCATGATATCCGAGTAAATCCATAACAATTCTAATGTCATCATGCTGTTCCTTCAAGACAGTGGAGTGACCAACTGGAACAGCTCCATAAACATTTCCATTGTGTAAAAGAACACACTTGAGGCTGCGCTTGGAACTGTCCAAAAACAATCGCCATTCTCCTGGATCATATGAGGAGATACCCAGTTGTCCGAGAAGACCAGGAATATCGTTGCAATATACCAGCTTATTTTCCACTGAAAAATAGGGTAGAAGGAGTTCTTCTCTTTTTCGAAAAAAGGAAACCTTTACAGATTGATCCAGCACCTGTTTTTCTTTGAGCCTGGAGGCTAAGAGCTCAGCTGCTTGCTTGGGCAGATCTAAATCACGTACTAAGTCATTCAGTTCTGATTGATTAAACTGCTGGACAGTTACTCTGGTTTCACAAGAAGAATCTTCAGATTCTGATTCTGTGTCTGTTTTTTGATATTCCATTTCTACGATCTCTTCCCTTTCCAATTTAGTTTCTCCATCATCAGGAAAAGCAAAACCACTAAAGACCGGAGGAGGAAGTCTATCAGAGTGCGGGACAGGTCGCATAGCTGATGGTATACTAGGATAAGAAAGCGTTTGTCGGCTCTTCTTGCCAACACCTTTTGTATTGACCATGCAAAAGTAGCAGTCAGTCGTGTGGTCTTGGGGTTCACGCCACACCATTGGAATGGCAAAAGGCAGACCCTTCCGCTTTCCTTTTGTCCAGTCTCGGAGCATTTCTTCGCAGTTATGGCACACAATATGAGGAGACCATTTCTTATCTTGATCACCAAGAGGGATACCAAAGTATGCTATGTAGGCACGCTTCACAAACGATGTTATATTTCGTCTTTGACGCGAAAGCGTATACACACCACAGATGTAACAAAATGAATCAGGGTTATTTTTGCATTTATGTCTACTAGAAGAAGCCATGATCAAATCTGAAGAGTTAAGAATCGAAAGAAAGTCTGTTGATATCTATGTAACTTAACACAAACAAACTGAATAACAAAACCTTGGTTCTAATTAAGGCTACCAGCAGACGAGCGGAAAAATACAGCTTAAATGCCTATTCTGCTGCATCTATCCACGATACTTCACTACAATCACTTAGGGTTGTTTGAATTAAATCATTTCAAAAAAATCAACATGATGATTTTTGATTTATTTAAATTTTGACACTTCGCTAATAGTGTCATGTTTTCAGAGAACAATAGAGTGGTGCTTTTGTTTTCAATAGATTGAAGCCATTACTAAATCATAGTAACAGCTACAATCTAAGAAAAATGGCTTGATAGATAAAAAGTATTTGGTGGAGATCAGATTTATGTACTAAATAAGTACCACAAACGAAAAAATTTAAATTGTCGATTGCATGAAAACTAGAGCATGCAGAAAGAAACTGATTGCAGATTTGAAATCAGCATCCCAAAATTATATAGAATCAATTGAAAAATCTCATGCAACAAAAAATGAAAAAAAAATTGTTGAGCAGTGTTATTATTTATGCGTTGGAAAGGTATACTTATCTATTATATAATTTGTCGATGGTTTATTTTGTGCGTAATTGATTGAGCTATTGGTAAGGGCTGCATACTTGAAATTTGACATATATGTGGAATATGATGAATCCAGGAACAAGTCCATATTCCATAAACTCTCTGAGATAGGTGTCTAAATGTATTAACCTATATAAAATTGCCAATGGGATAAATATATAACTGTGTTTGTTATTGTTTATTAATTTAGCAATTAAATTGAACTACTATTATTAACATTAACTGCTAGTAATGGTAATCAAGTATGTAGATATCAATTTTGACATTGTCAAATCTATATCTAAGTGATTTATCATATTTTTGCGTCTTTTGCACATATTTCAAATTGATGGTAGAGATTTGGTTTCGAAAGTTATACAGGGTTTTTTGTAGGATAATTATTCGGAATTTTATCCATATGATTTGAGGATAGAACATGAAGTACATTAAGGGAACGAATAATATTGAATATCCTGAGATATTATCAGATTCAGGAGCCAAAAATGAGTCGAGTCCGGTACATTGCGGCATTTACACGGAGGGAGTCAGAGTGGGGGAGCTTGCCCCCCTGAAAAGAACAAAAATTCATAACCCTGGGCTGCACTACCAGTCTGTCGGCTCGACATTTTTTTACATTTGGTGGTAATACATTTTGAAGGGTTCATTATCATTTTTGCTTCACTGTTAATCCTGGAGGATACATCAAAACCTTATAATCATATTTACAACAAAGATCTAGTTCTCTACAGAAAAGTATCATTTCTAGAGGAGAACGATAGCAAGTGAGATCTCTCGGTTTCTTCATAAACAAATCTGATAATATTATACTTTCAGACTATGGTACCAGTCCCATTTTTATTCTTAATTCTGTATTTGAATTATCCATAGAGTTTCTATTCGGGTCCCTTCTGTTTCTACACAATTGGGAATTACAGTAGATGATAAAGATAGAATTATTGATGTAAGCCAAGATAGTGCGAATTGTCTACAAATTATTTAGTTCTATAACATGTGTATTTCATATATTACTAGGGCGGTTCGCTTCCTCGCGCTACGCGGTTGCAAACACTTCGTGTCCGAACTGGAGCCTACGGTCCTCGAGTACATAAACTCATAATCTGGAACATCTGGTAACCCTAGCTGTCGCTTTGTCAGAAGAGGTATCCCCTGCCGTCCAACTTTTAAATGAACTTTCATATGTAGAGAGATATACATGTATTCATTTCTTTTCTGGAGACTCGTCCTATATACTTACATTATAGAATCCTTTAAACTCTCCTAGAGATTTAGTATGCTCTAGGGAATTGGCTTCTAGGAAGAAGATTGCGTCATAACTAGAAGCTACAAGCTCAAACAGTAAAGGCTTACCTTACCTTACCCTTGTATACTTACTAGTTAGCTTTGCCTCACGAAGTTGCTTCACAAGCACTCCTGTAGCATACTTACCCACCCTTTATGATTATTCCTGGAATTTTGAAAAGATTTGTTGTATGGCATCGGACAGAATATTCCGCGACAGATCTAATTCGCCCTGACATATACTTTAACGATTAAATATATGAATATCAGAGAATAGCGGAATATACTGTATTCTATTTAAATTCCTTTAATTATAGATATTTGATATCTCTCTGTATAGGTTTCTGTGTTGATTTGTATTTATAGTTAGAGCTCATTACTTATAGTCAAATAGATAAGTTATATTATTTGAATTGTTTCATTATTCTAGTTACAGAACTGAACTAATGGCTACAGCTGATACTTTAGAGAGAATATTCTCTGTAGATTATAAGAGCAATATACAACCTATAGTCAGTGTTTGTAAAAGGGGAAATAGGCTAGAAAATCTCAGCGGACCTAAAGGAGTGGCTATTGATAATACTACAGGAGATATCTATGTAGCAGATTCTGGGAATAATTGTGTGAAAGTATTCGATTGTAATGGTAAGATTATGTTTAAATTTGGAGATGAGGAAGGAGAAGGGAAGATGTATCGTCCAATTGGGTTAGCTATANAATTGATCGAAGGTCCAATTGAAACAGTAGGACAGCGGTCCCAAACATTTTCACCCGAGGACCCATATGCCATTTCAACACATGCTGTGGAACTCTTCACATAAACTTTTGAGATCCTGTGGACCCCTGTTGTTATCTGTGGACCACGCAATGATCCACGGACCCGCGGCATTAAGAATTTCTACCTATCAAAATCAATAAGATCGCTAAAATATAATCCAATCATATAACTTAATACAAAACTTATAAACGTATTCCAAAATATGTGTAAAATAGTTCCAAAAATAAGAACTTACAAATATTTACATATAACGCTAGCGTATCCATAAATGAAGCAAATTATAATCTACAAATTACAACTACAGATGCCATAAATAATTAATATTACTTTCCAATATACATACCTGAATACCTGAATGACTACACAGATAGAAATCAAATTCTGTTGGATGAGTAATACCTACATCTACTGTAGTACCAGCTGGGATGTTACCAGATTTACCACATTGAGCTTCCTTCTCTGAACAGAACAGATGGGTGTGGTGTCTCTTCTGGACGGTAACGAATGTAATTCCAGGCTTGTAGTCAGCTTCTAGTTTACTACAAGCTTCTCTTACTGCTCTCCATTCTTGATTCAATACCTGTGACGTAAATATACACATTACATCATAACTATCATACTTTCAACCCTTTCAGAATCTTGCAATTTACAAGAAATTAAGAATGTAAGATATAAAAGTAGTTGAATTGAATCTGAACATATTTAGTTTGCATCTTTGGATATCGCAAAAGATATTGCAGTCAGTATTCCATCCAGAAATTTTGGCAAGGGGGAGAAGGATCTAGGGTCAAATCAAATATTCCATTGTTATTGTATATAGTATATTCTTATAGTTAAACGGCGATAACAACATAGCATGACTGTACTGACCTGTTGAAATTGTCCTTCACTGACTCCATCCCGATGGAAAATAATCCTCTGAGGCTTAAACCTGGCAGATTTGTCTAATTAAATCAATAGATCTCGGACCACAGCAGCTGACTCTGTTATAATCTTTGGTCTGTGTTGCTGTACACGGACTGAAGCACTGTAACGACTAGGATGAGCGTCCATACTTCCAACCAACTAACAATACAAGAAAGAGTGTAAATAGGAATTGAAATGTTATAACGGGTATTCGGACTCAGCCACTTCTGACCTTGTTGAACATTGGAGAGAATAATACAGGTAACAGTGGATACAGGTAGCAGTGGATACAGGTACCAGGGGCATCTATGGTATGCCAGTTATAAGAACCATGGATATTTACTAAACTAGGAGGGACGATAAGACTACGATAAGACTAACCCGGTCAAATTATATTGCTCGCTTTTATATCAATAAATGTAGTGATTTGTTGAATAAGAATTTGGTAAATACAAACATTTTATTTTGTATTTTTCCCTAACTTACCTTTCTTAGTTCTCCGTCTTTACAAATCGTGCATAGGTGAGAACATGTGTAGCATTGTGGCTAAGGAGTATGGGAGTTGGGATTCTCAGGCTCCTGAAGACATTCTTGGACTCACTGCGTTGTTGTGCCGCCAGAAAACAGCAAAGCTCTACCTCTTTGCTTTCTTGTAGGAATTGGAAGATTCCTGTTAAGACATTAAATCTTTAAGTGACGCCTTAAGTAATTTCCTAGCAACCGAATCATTTCGAGGAATTTGAAGAGTATTAGCCATTTTATGACAATCATGTGAGTTATCAAAATATAGGACAGCTCCGTGGAGACCTCTGGACGCAATGTTTCCAGTGTAACCACCCAGATCAATGGGATGTAACCATAAGGAAATCTGTCTTTTGGACAAGAAGGGTAGATCTGTCCTGTCCGTGAATGATTGTCTCTGCTTGGTTTCCAGAATATTCCTCTCATAGTTTAGGGAACGGAGAGCAAACATTCCCTACTGGAGACGATTCCTGTGAGAACTCTCAACCATTCCTAAACTGGTCCTCAGTTCCTTCTTAGACAGATGTTCTAGCACCATTCCGTCTACACAGCATTGTCTAGAAATACCAGGAAGGTAAATAACAACAAATATACGTGTTAACTAACAAGTAAATAACAACAAACCTGAAAATATTGCTGTACTGAGTTAGACCCAGAGAAGGCAGCCAATGAGAAGTTATCCATTCGTGGTTAACAGCTCTGTAGGTGGAGTACAGACAAGGGGTACTAGCTTTAGAGAGAGCTGCCCTCTCTTGGATAGCATTCATGGGGTTGAGTCTCAGGAGAGGTTGTAGTATTCCCAGTTCTGTTCGTAGTCCCTCTTGTCCATTGACCGGAGCATGGGAACTGTTTTACATTGCAATCTGACTGCATCTCCCACTGAGTCCGGCAAACCCCTGCTCCACCCCTACTCACGCCTGAAGAGCCTCTGGAGACCATAACAGGAATTGTGTGTTCTCTCTTTCCACAAATGAGATTGAGGCCTGTAGTCTAGCTTGTCTCCCTTCTGGCGCCTCACACACCCCAACAGAAGAGGGGATCTCTTTTGTACCCGGGGACTTAGTTTCCCTAAAGGAACTGACTATCCACCGGATAGAGGATTTCCTCTTGAGTGATTTCTTGCGGGAGCGGGACATGTAGAGCTTGGGAGCTACTGGCTCCAATTCTGTCCTCTCAAAGAGGGACTCATCCACTATATGTCAGTTATCAGATATTGTGGTAGCGGTTATTTACAGTAGTGTTCGCCTAATAGCAATATTGCTCAATAAGTAAGTTACTTTTAGCCCCTAAGTGAGTATTTCTTGTATATTTTGTTCCTCTAATAGCAAGTTAGCTTATTAGTTACCAAATTCCGTTCAAAATGCGACTTGTTATTACTCAAACACCACAGATAACACTGCTCAACAAAAATTTTGTTGCATTTCTACCAACACTTGTTTTTACCTAATATTGGGGCGCTGAATCCGAATCCGACCTTAGTTTTTTTCCGCAAGCTCTAGATTTTTTGCAAATCGAGATTTTTAATTTTTTTGCACAAAATTCATATTTTTTGAAAAAGTGACATGATTTGTCAAATGATGTTCTGCTTACAGTTGAATAACTAGCCTCAAAACANCCTTCAAAGTATATGGCTTAACAGTTTGTCTGAATTGTGATTTCGCATTGACTCGTTTTTCAGCTGGAAGTTTATAGATCTCTCCTGGATATTTGTTTTCGTTGGATATAAAAAAATGCAATATTTGATTGTAGAGTTGATCATCCATCAAAACAATGCAGTAAATATAATTGATAGATCAAATAAGTACATATGCTCTTCTAGTATATTTATAATAGTTGAAACACTAATATAGACATTGTAAGTGTCACCGCCACACACATCACTTGTATTCTACAAGCAGATAACATCATAATTTGTTGACTATTAACTCAGGGGTAGAACCTGGGCTAGCCCAGACTATACCTGGGGTTAATTTAGGCTAGCCCAGATTAACCCCCCTTCTGGGGGTTAATCTGGGCTAAAGGGTATACTCTGGGCTAGCCTATATTAACCCCGGGGCTTAATCTGGCCTAGCCCACTTTATACCTGGGGGTTAATCTAGGCTAGCCCAGACTATACCCGGGGTTAAACTGGGTGGGGAGGCTAATCTAGGCTGTTACACCGGCATGGACAAGTCCGATTCTTGGACGAAAATTCACACCTAAGACGGAAGTATGCTAAATCACATGATTGGGCAATGTCAGCCAATATAGGTGTTAGATGGTGGCAATTAAAATCACAGGTACCCGATAGTGATAATGAAATATCTCTCTCAGTGCTGATAACTCCAGAATTGACAACATTATCCTCAGTATTGTTGTTGTTATCACTCTTTATATCTGTATATTTATTCCTTGTTAGTTCTCTTTTAAGTTTATTATTTTCTTCTAACTGCTTATGATTCTGTTCTTCAGATTGTTTCAATGTATTTGTTAATGTAGTAATTTGGTATGGAGCATCTGCAGCTTTCTGTTCGTACTCAGATTTCAGAGTTTCTTGAATTATTTTCTGTTCCTCAACAGCTAGTTTAACCTTCTCACGCTCAGCTATAAATACAATTATTATCTATACTTATTGTTAATATATTCTTAAGAATAGACAATACTAACCTCTGTACTTATCAGCTGCAGTTTTATGAGAGTCTCTCTCTGATTCAAGATTAAGTATTTCCTTTTGAGATTCTTCCAGAAGAATCTGGAACGTTCATTCTAGCTCCTTATCCCGTTGTAATCTTAATCTGCTATCTCTTTTGTTCCTACCCTCTTTCCTTTCTCTCTCAGGAGAGCAGAGTTCTTCTCTTTCAATTCTCTCACTTCATCTTCCCACTTATTTTTATCAGTCAATGTATCCTGTAGCTCATTCGCAGCTGAGGTATAGTCCTTGATAAGTTGGGCTACTTCTTTCTTCAATGAGTCATTCTCTCTATCTACACTTACTTTCAATAGATACAGATTCTCATGATTATTCTTCCAGGTCCTCACTTCCTCTCCTCAGTTTGTTTGTATCTCTTCTCTCTCAGTTTTTACATTTGCTAGTTCAGTTTTCAAATTTAAGATTAAGGCATCTACCTGTCTCTTTTGCTCCAATTCCTCTCGTGACTTCTCAGTTATATCTAATGAACCATGGATAAATATACTAGAATAAACCCGGTTTGAAGGATCATACCTGTTGTTACTGATGGCTTTATTCTAGGGGGAGGGAGAGGGTGATCCTGTGGAGGAGAATTTAAGACAACTGACACTCTCTCTTCATGGCTCGGTAGTGTACTTGTGAATACAGGAGGAGATTCACCCGGGCATGATTGGTACTTTTCCTCTCTGTATTCTGAAAAATAAATTAAATTAATATTGATCACATATCAGCTGATTATTACAATTTGTATTATTGAATTTAGTATAATTTCTCCTGAATTAATCACTGCTAATATTCACTAATCAACCAAATAATGCTCTAATTAAATACCAGATACATAATGTAGATACAATAATACTTACTTGGTGGTATATCAGGTCTCTCTATAGACTGTATAGGTGAATATTCAATAGTAGGAGAGAAGACATTAACTTCTACTCTAGATCTATCTTCTTGTCTAGTTACAGGTATTACAGGATTATCTGTACCGGATAAAGTTCCTCTCCTTGCAGGCAAATACGGAGGGTGCTTTCCGCGACGTGACTTAGCTAGATGATTATTGGGGAAGTCTAAATAAACAAAGAGTAAATCAACACAATAATACCATACAAACAAGTTATATAAACTTGTTTAGTAGACAATAATACTGTCTATAGGATTAACCATAAGATTATACACAAATAATATAAGTAGAAATTTGTAGTAGAAATTATACGAAATCAATCAAAGTTTGAGAAATGAAAAAACTCAAAAAGTAATTTTACGTAAAATAGAGGAAAATAGTAAAATTATTTGATACACAAACAGTAGAAAATAAAGAATTATTCGTTTAAAATAATAACATTCAATCGGAATTTGAAATTGAAATATGTACATAATACATAATAGTAATAGTAGTAATAGTAGTAGTAGTAGTAGTAATGTTTCGTTCGGATTAGCGAGGGTCTACTGTATAACCTCCATTAAAGTAATAAAAATGCTATTAAAGGTTTTGCTAACATCAAATGAATGATTCAATCAAATTGGAGAATATCAAAACTGTTTTCGTGAACAAAATGAATTAATAAATAATAAAATAATGACAATACCTATTTCAGAGCAGATTGGTTTCTTGAAAGGTTCTTTCTTTTTGTACTGGGGTGATATGTCTGATAACTCTAGCTTAATCTCCTGTACAGATATGCTAAACTGACTCACATCAAAAGGCTGTACATTATACACTACATCATCAGAATCCGGTATACATAGACTACCTCTATGCTCACCAGCTGACAGTTTAGCAGAAGCTATGAATAAATCTTTTCTGTAATCCCATATGAGATGATAGGAGGTTCTGTATCCTTCATGTCAAAATATCTTAGATTTACCACCGAGTAGGTTGCTGCTTTTGCCATACGAGTTTAACTTCAAACTTATCTCCCTTCATGATATCACGAGGCTGAGAGCGTGTATAAGGCACTTCATGATGTTGTTGTATCAACTCTGCTTCAGGTTGATGAGCTATATAAGTCATATATATTAGACGTAATTCTACTTATCATACAAGTACTAGTTTAATCATAAGCATAACTCACATTCTAGAAAGTGAGTACGTGGAAACTGTTTAGGCTGAATCAATGCGTTTGTAGGAGAATTAGTATCCACAGTATAAGAGGGAGGAGATCTTATTTCAATATCTCTGAACCTGGAATCACTAGCATGTCTCGTAATAGGGGCATGATTTTGTTTAAATGGGAGCTGTCAAGGCTCACTAGAAGGGGGAGGGGGAGAGGAAGAGGCACGAGGAGCGTATTGCATCTGAGAAGATTGAGAGTACCCGAAATGAGTTGTGTCATGGGGTAGGGGGGCTGATACTGTATATTGGGCTACTTTGGGATGGAATAAGCCCGATTGTATGTTACTGGTTTCAAAGAGTTGATTTGTAGGCCCCTCCTGTACATAGGGTGCTATTTGATGGTTGCTAGATGAAACTAGATCTCTTCCAGCAGGGGTGGTAGGCTTTTGTTTGGGAGGAAAGTGTATCTGTCTAAACAATTCTCCTTCTAGGGCCTGTGAATAATCTATAACAATAAACAAGGAGGATAGGAATGTATAATCTCAATATTTGATGATAGTAATAAGAAATATTAGTTATATTAGTGAAGATATATAGATTTAATGGACATATTGACGGATTCAGAGTATTCCACATCTTTAACCATTATCCTTAATGAATTATTAATTACATATTAGAAAATGAAAATATTCTTTCTAACAAGTATTTTAGTAATTTTTATGGCAAACAAACAAAAAATACTAAACCCAACAAACCAAAAATTGCTAATTAGAATATTAATAAAAATATATTATATTCATGCCATAACAACGAGTCATACCTTCAGGAATGTAGGGTCGTATTGCAACATCGATTCTTGTTCACCCAACAGGAGCACTAAAGTCGTCTTTGGAGGATATGAAATGTTCCGAGTGAGTTGATGAGAGGAAATGTGTAGTCTAACTTTGCTCTCTTAACTGATCGCCTATATAATAGATAATTTGATTCAAACATGCTTCCCTCACCCTTATAGTAGTAGGTGTTATTATATGTAGTATATTGTCTAAATGGCATCCAGTCAAATCGACAACAATATATATATGTACATGTATAGAGCACGAACAAGATCCAAAGAACTGTTCAGTGAATTGGCCCCATCGGCTACCATACATGTCTCATAAGATTATCTTTCGCTAATTCTGAATGAAATTTATCCCATACATGTAGCACTCATATCATACCTCTGTGCTGATGTAACTTTCTCCTCCTTCTCAGAAGGAGATTGTCGGATCCGATCGAATTTCGCATTCAAGTCAGCATGCTGACCCTCAATAACTCTCCCGGTTTCTCCTTGGCTAGAAGAACCTCTTGGTTATTCGAGCTCTCATGGATATTCCCATCAGAATATGCTGGAAGTTGACTCGTATGCAAAGGCTAATAGTTTCAGAAATCAGTATATTAATGTTATTCTCATTCTAAAATAAGAGTTATACAATTTCATCTATGATAAATAGGAATTAATAATCAAATAGATATTAAACAATTTGGAAATTCCTCCAAGACTATAATCAGTGAATGAATTGTTGATGGATTAGGAGTATAATGTCAGTTCATTAACATCATTACTTGCATAATTAAGCCACTGTTATACAAGTTTGTTGCGTCACGCTTAAGTGGTCAATTGTGGCCGACACAATGAATATTCGAGTCAGAAAGTGTCAAAATTCTATGTATAAATGAATGATTAAGTCTTTTTCTACGCTATCGACAGCACCAATTGAGTTAATAGTGTCGTATTAACAAATTTTCAATATTCCTCTACTAGCCAAGTTACGTGTGTTAAATAAATCATATTGACTACCTCTAGTTGTAAGAGTATTCAATTCTTGCAGTCTAGCATTATAAGTTATTAAGAACATAGTTATTGGAATAAGTCTCTAGTGATAAATACTAACTAGCAAGTAACTCTATAACTAAAGGGGAAATACTAATAGTCATCAGCTAGCTAGGACTGAGGTCCTGTTATCCAACTCGATTGGTTGTACTCTCATCTCTTCAATCTGGTCAGCTATTTGCTCGAGTTTATTCTGTATAAACTCTTGACATCCTCCATCACATAAGTTACACAACTCATCCCCTGATAGTTGTAAACTCGCATCAAACTCCTCCCACTGTTCAATTCCTTGTTCATAGTATTCAAGGACTGTTTCCTGTAGATCGATGAAATCGTCAAAAGCATTTTCAGTTAATGCCAGAAGATGAATAGCAATTTCAGGTGTCACAATATCAGCCTCCTCAAATCCTTCTAGACACCCGTCCTCGTCCTCAAAGCTGATAGTACTACTCCACTTACGGAAATAGGCGAATAATCTTTCTATTTCCTGTTGGCGTGAGTCAATCCACTGACTTGAATAGATGAAATTATGAATATCCTCTCTGTGTTCGCTCATGATCTCGTATTCTTGGTATTGATTCCATTCGTATTGTGAGAGAAATTCTCTTGCCCTGTTAAGTTCGAATTGAAACTTGTCACATATAGATAGGAATTCGAGTTGTTCAAGATAAGTGGACAGTTTGTCATCTATTGCCAAATCCCAAACCTCCTGGACATCAGGCATAGATTCTTCGAAATTATCCGAGTCGAAATCTTCCTCAGAACGTATCAGGAAAATTTCATCGTATTGATCTTTGAGTTTTCTATAAAGAAACAATGAAGCATGTTGAGTCCGGAGTTCTTTTCCTCTCTTTTTCAGTACATCTATGCCTAATTCATCAGGTTTGTAGCTGGGTACACAATCCTGGAGGATGTTACAAATAGGTTTTTTTGCGACCAGTTCTTTGATGGCATTGAAATCCTTCAATATATCAGGACATTTAACAAGGATAGAATTTAACGCTGAGGTAACGCGTGGAGCAAAGCAGGTATCAAAATCTTTACACTTTAGCATGAGTCTACCAGCTAGAGAATGTAGTTTGACAGCAATAAATAGAAGAGGGTCAAATGCTGTATCTTCATCCAAATAGAACTCATTTTCATCAAGTTTATCAATTAGAATATCAATCCATTTATCACTCCAGTTGACAAGAGTATCTTTAGAAATGCTTGTAAGGACCAAGGATGATGTAGAAGTAAAACTATTTGCTAATTCCAGATCGTAAGATGTATAATACTTGTCCCAAACCTCATCAATTTCCCTTATAGACATCATATAAGCTCGAGGGCAATACAATATAATAATAGATCGTAGTTCTTGTTGGACTGTCACGAGTTTTCTCCCTGACAGCCAAGTGGAGCAGAGACCATTTATAAGAACAGAAGGATTTTCCATATTCGATTCGCTCCATTCTGCTTTGAAGCTTAACTCAATACTTGAGAGGTAAGTAGAGCGATCACGTAGATAATCGATTATAGAATTCATTTGGCCTGATAAGACAGAATCTGAGATAATTCTAGAAAGATTCTTGAGATCTTCATCAAAACAATTCCCCATATCCCTCAGTGTTTGGTACAACTCGTTGAATTGTTTCTCCTCCAACTTCCTACATTCAGTTAGTGGAGGAAGATTTTTCAAATAATTATGAATCCCCATTGAGGCTAAGATATATTTCAATTTTGATCAGACTAATACTATAACTAATATGTCATATCCCGGTAAAATAATACGTAGGAGTGGCTGTGACCAGCTGTCCTACGGCAACGCAAATACCTCCCTACAGGAGCTGCACTAAGAACACAAATATAAGAACAAAACTGAACTCAAGGTTCTTACTAGCTAGAATGCATAAAATAAAACCTGCAACTAAGAATATTTGAATAAGAAAATAGAAAAGAGACCGTGGTAACGAATTGCTGTGAGGGATTCGATCACGTATGACTTCCCAATAAGAGCGATTCGTGGTGGCGAGTCTGTACCTTCAAAATCGGGGGAGAACTTAAGAGGAGGTATGTTACCTCGGTTTTAAGAGAGGAGGAAGTACTTGATCATCTAGGCATGAATTGTCTGTTTTGAACCGTATCAGTGTTGGATTGTATTGAAATCAAGCGTTGTTCGCTCAAATAGTATTAGCACAATGCATCAGCAATCTGGAAAAAATACGAATAACAATGAATTCAATGAAATTCAGATAAAATTAGATTTGTATTGTAGATTAGATAAATTGGGGTATATTGGAGTAAAAAATGGGGTTTCAATTTTCTGGAAATGACCCCTATGATAACGTAGGACCTTAAGGGTTTGAGACTCTGTTATTACATAACTAATAAATTCGGAAACTTTCATAAGATGTGTTGAAGATTTAGAAATTAAACCTCTAACAAAATGGATAAAAGGATGCAAGGAAATTTGAATTAAAAGAATGTATGAAATTGAAAATGAAAATTAGAAGCAAATTCTGGTTCCAGAGGGGTACATATAGAGGGTTATCTATATTGGAAATGAACTAATATATGTATAATGTGTAAACACCTAAAAATATGTTTTATTCATATATCCAACAAATATTTGAAAATGTTGCAGAATTCACTTATGTGACGTCATTAACGTCTCATCACTTTTCAAAAATGCTTTTTCTCGCCTCCGCCCATGCCTCCGTAGCGAATTATTTCGCTATGGCCCAGCCCACAACTACCATAAGGACGCCCAATGAAATTAGGACGCCCTTCAGGCAGTTATGGGACTGGGCCTCTTCAGCTTTTTCCGCCAGAGCCTGCCATATATTCCTCTGTCCTAAATATTAGTGCGAAATGTGAAAATAGAATCCATCAAAATTATGCTTAGACTTACTGGTCATCCATCCCAAATTGACTCGTAACTCAGAGTTTTCTCTGTGTAGGGCCCTATGGTCCGTATTAACTATTGGCATCGATAATGCTGAATTGTAATCTGGTGGGGGTCGACGAGGTGTGGTCATTGCTAATTATACAAATAATAGTATAGTTTATCGGATGTGGACTACAGGTACCTTCCAAATTTTCAGTGTAAAGCAAGATTAAAGACTAAAGGGGTTGACAATAGTGAAGAGAACTAATGAGCACCTACATGCCAGATAAGCAATTGGGTAACTGCTTGGAAATAAAGATTGGCCTTAAGAGAAAGGAAATTCCTCAGGGAATTCCCAGGACTACTAACACAGTAGAGGCTTGGCATCGCTCATACAATGCTACCATCGCATGTTACCATCCCAACATTTGGCGTTTTATCATTGCATTGAAGCGAGAACAAAAACTTGTATAAGTAAAACAGACTAAATTTATTGCTGGAGAAAAGCCTCCAAAACGACAAAAGGATAAAACTAATGAAGAAGGACTTAATAGTCGGATATCCGGATACTTTCATAGACTAGCCATGGAGTATATACGTAGGGTGGCACATAGAATTGGCCTAAACGAGACATAAGACTAGTGCACACTCTCCTTATCATTACATATCATTTTGTTTCAATATTTCCCATTCATTAATCCAGCATTAACAGTCAATATTTAACAGTTTCTACTATACATCTTAATAACATAACGAAATGTCTACGTACCGAACAGTCCGTATCCCAATAAAGATCTTTTTCATGATCCAATAAATAAGCACTAAAATCACCAGCTAAATCACATGTGAACTAATTAGAGCTAGACTCCGTCTATTTCCTGCTCAAGGGAATTCTGGAGGGGAGTTCATCCAATTGGTCTCCTCATTGGAATCCTACACTTNATACAAGTTTGTTGCGTCACGCTTAAGTGGACAATTGTGGCCGACACAATGAATATTCGAGTCAGAAAGTGTCAAAATTCTATGTATAAATGAATGATTAAGTCTTTTTCTACGCTATCGACAGGAATAAGTCTCTAGTGATAAATACTAACTAGCAAGTTAATTCTATAACTAAAGGGGAAATACTAATAGTCATCAGCTAGCTAGGACTGAGGTCCTTGTCATCACTGCATCGCTCGCACCTCTTTGAAGGCTGGTCAGTGAAAAATGAACACTTCCTTTTACGTGTCCGTATCGACAGTTCTATAGGAATTAGACACCAATAAAATACATCTATATTTGTAAGTCTCAATTGTTGTTTGTTTGTTTGTTTGTTTGTTCGTTCGTTGTCAAGGCAAGGATTTACGGTATGCAATATTTAAATTGTCCATAACTAGTACAGGGTGTTAAGAAATTGATGTCCCATTTTATACCATGCATATTTCAATAATGCGAACTAGAAAGGTGTGCTATTTACTTTCCTATGTAATCTCCATTTAATTTTAAACATTTATTAATGCGAGAGGGCATCCCTGCTATGAGTTTCTCTAGTGTCTCCGGTGAGATTTCCTTCCAGGCCAAAATCAGCTGCTTTTCTAACATTTTTAGGTTGGTTGCTCGCTCCATTGAATCCAGTTTGGTTTGCAAAATAGCCCAGAGGTTCTCAATAGGATTTAAGTCTGGTGAGTTTGGAGGCCATATGTCCTTGGTCCAAAACCCTGGCATATTGTTTTTTAGCCATTCCTGGCTTCTTTTGGAGGTATGTGCTGGGGCCCCATCTTGTTGAAAAATTGCTTTGGACCTTTCTAGCAACAATTTTCTCTCCAGAATAGTCCCTGAATCTCTCGTTCGAAGCATGCTGGGTATTAGAGACTGTTTCAATATAACTTCCACATAATATTCTGATGTCACAGTTTGTCCTTTGGGGATAATGTGGAGATGTGAGAGGGCTCGGTGTGACATCACACCCCAGACCATGATTTTTCCAGGAAATTTGACCTTTTCGGTAGGAGGAACATTGGAACTAGATTTCGCCCAAACTCGGTCGTTTTGCTTATCTGGAGTGTGGAATACCTCAAAGGAGGACTCGTCCGAGAATAAAACCCTTCGCCAGCTATCAATTGACCAATTCTTCCTTTCATTACAGAATTTTATCCGAGCTGTCCTCTGTTTTTCCGTCAATTTGGGTTGAACCTGGGGTTTGTATGGTCGAACTTTCAGATTTTTGCGTAAATACGAGTGTACTGTCACGTGGGAGATAGAAAACCCTTTAGATTTGAGATTCTGGGAGATAACTCGTGTGGATTTCATTTTTTTACCGATTGTCTTGGCAATGACCACTTTCGGTACCATCGTGACGGACGTTTTCCTTCCACGGCCCCTCCTGTTCTGTAGAGGTTCACCAGACTTGGACCTCAGCAACCAGCGCCGAATGGTACGGACAGATACTCCTACAACCTTGGCCACTTTATTAATAAAAATCCCAGCTTCTATCATGCAAACTGCACGTGTACGGACAGCTAGAGTAGCTTCTTTGACCATGATTATTTCTTGTATATGAAAAGTAAGAAAAATTGAACAAGAGAGTATTTTTAGTGTCTATAATTTTCGGAATTTACAGGAATTCTATTATTTCAAATAAGTAGAATAAGAATTGGAAGCTAAAACACGATTCAAATAGTTAATTTATGGCTCTATTTAATTTCAAAAAGGTGACATCAATTTCTTAACACCCTGTATGTATTTACTGTGTTGTGTTGAATTCAAAGAAGTAAATAGAATTCAATAAAACTTCACTAAAGTATATCCAACATGATGAATACGATTATCACACTTTTGGATTAATCATATGCAAATTTATTGTTGTTTTATGAAAAAAAGTAAACAAATTAGCCAAATCTCAAAAATTAGGTAGATACGTCCTCTCAACGGGTAAAAGGGGCTTGATCTTAAAAATACTTCAATAACATATATGTCATATACGCATGCTTGTGAATTACATTATTTTTAATATATCTATATTGAAATACTCAAACGGGCTGTCATTTGGAGAAAAATAGATACCGTGAGGCGCAATGCGTCGAGTTCATCGCGAAGCGACGAGCTAAAGGCTCGTATATATATATATATATATGACACACATGCACATATAATTAATCTATACTATAGTCAGAGGGACCGGATGGATTATGGATTGGATTATGATTTGGATCCATCCGCCCCTCTGACTATAGTGGGGTATCTCTAATTGTACAGATTCCCTAATCGTCCACCTGCCAAAAATATGAGTACTATGTGTACAATACAGTAAGTTTAAGAAATTTGTTATCCTACTTAGCATTCAGAATAATCACAAAAATAAATATTTGAAATAGTCATAAACTGAATATTTGCATGAGAATTCGAGATTTAATTATACAAAACTCTGAGTCAAGTAAAGCACAGTCAAACCCGACTTTCCTAACTCTGTATAGTTCTTTCTAATTAATTTTACTATTACAGTAATACTCCATGTAATTCAGCTACCAAAGGTGTAAACAAGGTTGATAATACAGGAAAATAGAAATGGGATTTCCTCATCTAGCATGGAGGTCGTATTAAATATGACTTTAGTAATATTTATTATGAATCAAACTAATTTCCCCTGCACTCAACAAAATTCAATTATTCTACATCTTATGGGTTGACACCAGCTGTCCAATACAAAATATGTAAAAGCATTAGAAGAAATAAAATATATGTTATAGGAGATGTTGTCAATCGGGCGATTTGATAGTATATGGCTTCAATACTGTACTTTTATAGTTTCTAATTCCATTAGTAAGCAAACTGATAATTTAGCCAAGTATATTACGATATATCTAATGTACTTATTTAAGAATGGACGTACTAAACTCCCTCAATGCTTGTGTTTGAGGTCAACTAACAAGGAATAGCCAAGTATACTGCAAAATTGACTTTCATGTTTCGTGGTAGATTTGAATCTTCTTCAGATATTATTTTCTTGTTTTCATTCCATCGTAATGGGAATGATTTTTTCAATAACAGTTTTTAAGGTAAAATGATTACAGAAAAGAAGTGTATACCCAAGGAGCTTAAAGTGTTGGAGTTTTAAAATTAGTAATGGAGACAATTGGATAAAATCTCCTATTAATTGTATAACTTCATTTTGACGCTTGCATATTTTACATAAGAGTGTGGTAATCTTACTTTCGATGGTAATTTTCAGTCATTTTAAGTATGAATAAATGAAAAACATTTTAGGTTTACTATTTATTTGCGGAATCGTGCTATCGTACGATCGTACGACGATTGAAGCATGTCAGCTATAATTTGTTGAAGTCACACAAATCACTTAAAAACTGTATTGAAGCCATATACCATCAGATCGCCAACATCTCCTGCAGGAGATGTTGGTTATTCGACAACATCTCCTATGACATATACTCTATACATGTATGTATACCCAGAATTGATTATAGAAACTGGAAGGCCCAGGATGGATTTTTGAACACAGATGTATATTGACCCGGCATGGACAAGTCCGATTCTTGGACGAAAATTCACACATACGACGGAAGTATGCTAAATCACATGATTGGGCAATGTCAGCCAATATAGGTGTTAGATGGTGGCAATTAAAATCACAGGTACCCGATAGTGATAGTGAAATATTGCCCGACCTCATGCTTAGATGGATTGCATCTGCCGAAACAGCAATATATTAACAGTGTGCTGAAAGATAGTCAGAAGCGGCACAAGAGAGGGCCAGGGGCATGCGCCCCACCTCATTAATTTAAGTATGTCCCAGCTTAATAACCTGTACCCCACCAGTAATGGCTGGCTAACTACGCAACTGAGGATAGTTCATACAATAATTGTTAGTATACGTAAGTCTGTACCTTGAACGGATTTTATCAAAGGGGTGATCGCATTGTGAGACGGACTATGCTCAGTCTCGTATGGAGATTTTTTTCCAGCCAAGAATCGTGGAGATGGCATTACAGGTTGATGCTGAGGAAGATTATAGTGCAGAGGTGATGGTTGTTGTTGTTGTTGTTGTTGTTGGTGATGGTGGTGGTGGTGGCGGTGGTGGTG
>JAKMXF010000357.1:0-146677 GCA_024704765.1 Oopsacas minuta | reverse complement strand
ACATTTTCCATTAGAAAATACTTCAATTATTGCTGCTCTTTCCTGATTCATTGTGAAAAAAATCTTGTGTGGGCTAATATGCAATCAAGGTGTTAGATGATGGTAGATAAATGGTCTACTCAAGATATAATTCATTAGAAATAGTGAATACTTACATATCTTACATTATGGTAAGTTTTTAATTTTGGGTCAGAACTTATTGGCCACCCTGTAAGTATTGAAGTAATATAAAATTACGAGCCGCTTTGCTTGCTCGCACACTTTGTGCTCGCATGGGACTCGGCACTACATGTCGAGAATTCAGCAAAGTATAAAATTGCAAAACTACTCGTATACCTCATATTCATAAAAACAACAGATAAATATACATGAAGTGTTAGTTATGTTGTCTCTGAAAAACAAAAATAAATATTTATTCTGTCCTAAACAAATTACTATATTTCATAGCTTACGATACAGAAGGCCTCACAGGAACCATTGAAATATGGACCAGGGATAGATTCCCCGATCTATTGTGAAAATGGTGATTTCTTCGTTCATTGCCAAATATGGTCAAACCTAGTCTACCAAACATAATACTACAAATTATTAAGAGAAATTGGGACCATGGATGCAATTCCAGGCTGAATTTGTTAATGACAAGGTTAATATTTCGTTAATTATGTAACCAAAACAATTGAAAATTCATTTGAATATACAAATAAATTAAAGAAAAATATTCCGGTGTCCTATAGATATTCATATACTCAGTTGGTGTTCGAATTCTATCACTCTTGATCTTTTTTCTTGTATTTATGCTTGTATTATCCGTATTAAATGAATTTACCAACTTTCTCAGCTTAGTTTAGCATTTTCCCACTGTTGAGTGTTGATAGCTGCTATCAATTAAGCCTAATTGCTGCTTCGCTCCTGGGTGCAAAAGCAACTACAAATCTACCCACGAAACTGTACCCTTGTAGTAATGAAATGGGACATAAAGGGAGATATTCTCTGGTATAGGTGCGAGTTTAATGGACGCAATCCAATCACCTCCTGTAATTATTGCTGGGTCAATAAATTTGAATCATAAGGGGGTCCATTATGAACCGAATTTAAGGATAGATAAGATTAAAGTGATCCAAATTTTGTATTTCAAGTAATGGTTACAATTATATTCCAAATACTGTAAATTTTCATATTTAGATCCTAATCTGTAACAATGTTCCCATTTGGCTTTAGTTTTCTAGGAAATATTATCAGTAGTACTAATCGAGAGTATATATGTCACGGTCAAAATGAGTACGCGATAAGTTTCAGCTAAGTGAATACTCATATTGGCCTAGGCTAAATTGAGTATGATCGGATCTATCAACTTATTAACTGGCCTAATCAGCTCAAGATTACTATCGTTTTGAGAGAAGCAAAATTGTTGCTAAATACATGAACCAAGGCTGTACTTTATAAGGACCTCGATGAAAAACCATAGTTTTTATACTTCTTACATTCAATTGCTTCATATACATCGGTTCATATAATTCAGATTACCTAACTTAAAACATTCAAATGTATTCTCAACTATTACGTATATTGATTGATTATGTAAATTTCTTCAAATGTGTGTGTTATTAATTAAATCAATATTTAACAAGGGATTTATTGAAAGAAGTATTATTCACAACAATTGTGATAACTGTTATGACTAAACTGAGACGAAAGAGGAAAGAGTTAGAATAAGTTGGCATTTTATCCAAATATAGATTTAGAGTGGCTGAAGTTACCGGTTTTGAATACAGCGCTAACATCACACTCGCATTGTCTCGTCATAATTTTATTATAATACCTACGTAGTATGAAGATTGGACTTGAGAATATTAGACATATCAAAAATAGGAGGACATTTTGCGGTTCCATTATTCGTTTGTTGTAGCAACAATAGAATGGGAACCAAGAGAAGAGTCATAACATGTGTTGATTTATGGGTAAATAACAGTCATGCTCATTAATCTTATGAGATAGCGTAGTAACATACTAGGCAATCTAAGTAATGTATGACATAGGTAGTAAAAAAATATTTTTGACCAATTAACACTTTTTGAATATTCATTAAAAATGTACTAGCGACGCCTGTTTTTGATTAAAGGAAATTGAATGATATAATAGAAAGAAGGAGCCTGTACAGGGTGACTCCAGAGTTCTGATACAAAATCACAATAAATATACAACCTTTATCAGGAAGTATTCTCGATGGTTTGCTCTTCCGCAACATACCTTACATGCTTCCTAACGAATATTATTTCAATTTAGTGTATACAATTTCGAAAAATTGTGATTAACCATGGAATCTGAGAATTCAGCAATTATTGAGTTGCATATGGCGGGGAAAAGTCCATCAGAAATTTTGAAACTGCTGAATATTGCAAAAGGGCGTAGGGCATTAATTTACAGGACGATAAATCGATAAAAGGAAACTGGGGACACTGTAGACAAGCCGAGATCTGGTCGTCCATGCTCTGTAACGACCCCAGCTCTCAAGAAAGTGGTGCCAGAACGGATTCGGCGGAATCCACACCATTCGATGAGGAAAATGCCCTTGGGAGCTCATATATCTCGCCGAGCAATGCAAAAGGTTGTGAAAGGGGACCTAGGAATGCGCTCTTTTACACGCAAAAAGTTACAATTCCTATCTGGGTAGATGAATGAAAAGAGAGTGTCCCAGAGCAAGAGCCTACTTGCTCTACACGCTATTGGGGTTCTCGAAAATATCCTTTTCTCAGATGAGAAAATTTTCACCATAGAAGAGGCTACAAATAGCTCAAACCACAGAAATCATCTCGACCTAAGTTTCAGCGATCCCTGATAAGTTCAGATATATCAGTCGGATGAAGAAACCGCTGTCGGTGATGGTTTGGGCCGGGGTCTCTGCTGTTGGTCGGACACCACTGATTTTCAACCCCCAGGTCTGAACCGGACCATGTATTCTGTACAGCCATTTGTCTGGTGCTCCTGTTCATACGGCCAATACGACTCAAGATTGGATGAAGCACAATACTCCCAATTTTATACACAAAGATGAATAGTCACCATACAGTCCCGATTTAGATCTAATAGACCATTCTGTATGGTCTTTCTTGGAAAACAAGGCTTGTTCTGTGTCACACAACACAGTTAGCTCTCTAAAGATTTCTTTGTGTCGAGAATGGGATAAGATAACCCAAGAAACTCTGCGTGCCGCAGTAGAAGGATCCGCGAACAGACTCAGGGCTGTCATTTCCAAAAAGGGTGGTTATATTGAATAAATGACTAGGCAGTCTCTTCCCAATAGAATGTATTAATAATTATATATAGAAAATCAATGATGTAGGTCATACTAAAAAAATATTAGAAACAAAATGGTTTGTATGAGAACTTTGGAGCTACCTATAAAGATTCAGGCGATTCTGGGAATGAATTATCTTTGAAATTTGAGTCCAAATTGAAATTTAGAAAATACATAAAAACACGAGAATTTTGCCATTTTAGAACCCCATTGTGACTGTATCTTTCAGAATTTCCTGATTATAGCGACATAATTGGAAACGTCCATGTCGTAGCTATCGATTGTTATCAAAATATAATAGTTTGAGTTCGATTTGGGATATCAAATATCAATTTGAACGGACCCTACTCTTTGTAAAATGATACTCACCCCCTCAAATTTAACTCTGACTTCTACTTCCTCGAGTTTTAAGAATTTTTGGAGGAAATTTAATTTAAATAAACGTCCATTGGCCAGAAATATAGATACAAAATTTCAGATTCAAATTCTCACTTTTAGCTTCTCGTTTTAATAGAGAAGCGATGCTACTCGTCAGACAAAAAAAGATAGGTAAAAGTTAAAAAATATTGAAGAAAATTATAATTAATAAAACACCCAACACTCTTCTACCGAATGATAGAAATTTCGGGTAAATCTGAGGAGTACAAGTAGGACAAATTGGTGATTGAACTGACCCTGGTGGAATATCCTGCTAACCTCAGTCGTTTAATACGGATTAATAAAAATCTCACGATGAAAGACTATCCCTGGTCCAATAATGCTAATGAGTTAAATCTCACACAAAAGGCCTTATGTATAGTAGGCTATGTACAGGGTGCGTTTTAAGTTCTGTCCCATAGTCAAATCCTCATAACTTTACTACAATAGATCTTTTACTATTTAAACTTTTATACCAGTTTATTATGATCAATACAATTACATAATCGCACTGATTACTCAATATAACCTCCCTTGTCATGAATGACACTTCATATCCTGCCAGGTAGGGCCTCAACTGCAGCACGGAGTACATCTTAGGGTATTTTCTCCCACTCTTCTCGCAATTTTCGCTTCAAAGAGTCTATACTCTTGTGAGATTTAGCACAGACTCTGCTTTCGAGAATGGACCATACCGAATAGTCCATTGGGTTCAGGTCTGGGCTATATGGAGGCCATTGCTCTTTCTCAATAAAACATGGAATATTGCTCTGAAGCCAGGTTTGGGTAACATTTGATGTGTGAGCTGGTGCTCCGTCTTGTTGAAATACAAATGACCCACCATTAAACATGGTTTGGCTAAGGTTCTTCACTATGGGCTCTAAAATTAAGTCACAATAAGTTGTCGAGTTTATTTTTACGCCTGCTGGCACAAAAATTAGTGGCGTCCGACCAACAGCCGATATTCCAGCCCAAACCATTACTGAAAGTGGTTTTTGGACTCGAGGAACGTACTTCAGATCTGGATCAATAGTAGATGACTTGTGTGATATAATCCTGTCGTTTTGAGGGTTCAAAGCTTCCTCAATGGTGAAAATCTTTTCGTCGGAGAATACAATTTTTTTAATATCATGATTTACGTGCCTACGTAATTGTCCTTTACATCTTTGAAGCCTCTTGACCTTTACTTGCTCACTTAGGAAGTGAACTCTCTTTCTTCTGAATGAACGATGCCTAAGTTCACTTTCACAATTTTCCGTACTGAAGACTCTGATACTTTGAGTTCCTGAGCCATTTTCCTCATAGAACGCCGTGGGTTCCTACGGATACGTTCCCGCACCAACTTTTGGAGTGCTGGAGTCGTTACTGAAGGGGGACGACCACTTCTTGCTTTGTCACAAACTTCCCCAGTCTCGTTGTACCTCCGAATCGTACGATAGACAAACTTACGTCTATTAGCGGGAATATTGAGCAACTTCAAAATTTCTTTCTGAGTCTTGCCATTTTTAGCTAACTCAATAATAGCTGACCTTTCGTGTTCCATCAAATGAAAATACTAATACGTGAGAATGGTGTATTGTATAATAGGTATAGGTGCTAGCTAAACAATATAGTAAAAGAATCAACATAGTAGTATTAAGGATATGCTTAGAATATAGATAATACAATAAAACATAAAGATGGGACAGAACTTAAAACGCACCCTGTATACTCCTAAATTATAGCTATTAAATATTTATGAGAGTGATCAGGCTAAGGGTGTTTTCAATCAACGACTGATCCAAAATTATTATAATGTGACAAATGTAATTAATATACTTTGCTTCGATAACTTTCAATTAAACGCTCTGCCCAATTAAGCCCAGATACCTTGTTCCGTCACTGATCGCGATTTTAATAAAATAGATAAACTGTGGACGGGACAAGTGGACACAGTGTCTCTAGAGTAAAATCTTATTTCCAATCTTTGAAACAATGCCAAATTTGGTATGGCATGCTGAAATAACCTCACTTATCTTTTACAATTATAAAAACAAATTTAAATATTTTTCAAATGATGAGTTAGCAAAATGATATTGTGCAAATATCCATGCAAATGACATTTGAACTTCTGAATTTTTCTATGTACGTACTAGATGTTTGATTTGTCAAACATAATTGTTCCTCTTAAAATTCGGGCCATGGACATATTCATAAGGATAATAATATGGGACCATTGATAACCAATCCACAAATAATCGCTAGATTTGCAGAATTGAATGAATTGTATCTTTATGTCAGGAAGGATCGGAAAATTATGTAGATTTCGCAACGGTAGTGATTTGGTATATTCAAATTTAGAGAAAGTTTACAAGAGGTTAAGTTCTTGAAGTGTTGCAAATTTAAAAAGATTGTATATAAACTTCTAGCATTTTAAGTTATGGTCCAAATGTGAAATGACATCTACGCTTAAAGCGTTGAGAACTGCGGGCTGAATATTATAGATGAAATAAGTGTGCCGCTATAGAACCATGCTGAGAAATGCAGAATTAAGCAGGCAGAAAGTAGGATATCAAAAAGGATCCATAAAAAAACAAACCGAGTTTCAGATTAGTCTTGAACCACAATCTATCGTTTTTAGCATTCTTAAGAGCATCTAATGTAGTTTGATAAAAATTAGCAAGTAGATCTTGTTGACTTGCAGTTGAAATATAATCTAATATTGAGTTAATTGACTTCTCAGAATAATTTCTGGTGACAGCAACCTATAAGGAGAAATACAAACAAACATGCATTAATTAGTCGGTTCATTAGTATGTTGTGTAGTTTGAGGATAAGGAAATAAAATGTGAGCCAAAGACTTTAATTACAGCAGGTACTTAGAGATAGCCTTTCAAAGACTCGACAAAAAAACCAAAACTCACGATATTTTGCTATTATCAATACTAAAGAACGATTAAGTGGCTGAAAAATTACAAATATTTAGTTGTTGACCTCTGCAAATATCACTTTACAAAGCCCTTTTCAATAATTTGCGATTCTCAATACTAAATAGGAAAATTATTTGGTTGAAAAGTTTGAAAACTAGTAGTAAAGCGTAAAATAATTTATCACTTAAATTTGCATGACGTCATTATAATTGTAATTAAGTAAGTATTATCCGATCTATAAGAAACATGGAGTCATGACCATCTTAGAATTTCGTAAAGTCATGGAAACTCAGCTAAATTTCTGCTTATTTAATAATATGTATTTTTATCACCCCCTGTACATCTAATTCTTTGAACTCATATAATATTAATTTAGCTACCCCATCATGACTTCAATTATGTAACTTCATCATTATGGGGGCCAATGTATCCCTCCTAGCACCTACTAGACTTCATCAATTGTATTATTCTAGCCCCACCTATCATTACCTAGTAGTTATTTAAAATTGCCTGATACCTTATTCGCAGTTATACAGTAATACTTTGAGAAAATTGTTTGTAGTATGCCATAAAGGGTAAAAGGTTGGAATAAACTTAATGGTAGCTCTGTTAGAAAGTGTATAAATATACGCTTGAAAAGAACAACTATTCACAAATAGTTACTGACAATATTATAAACGGAATCAGAGCACAAATTTACCCTAGTATAACAGGAAAAACATTATTTCTACGTTTATACTAATTAGAAACAAAATTACTATATATTCATAAAAACAAGAAATTTACTCATAAGAAACTTGAAAACGCGAAAATCGGATTCGGTACAAGTTGATTACTCATGTAGCTTAGACGTTGCAAGTCTATACGGATAATCAGGATTTCAATTAATTGTTTAACGTATAATCACAAATACCACAAATAGAGTGAAACCTGCTAAAAGGTAACCACTGTATAACGGCTACCTAAAAACAGGGACCTCTGATTTTCCAGTATAATGACCTCTTTATAGCCGCCACCTGCTCAACGCGGCTAGCAGCCACCATTTTGGTCCCTTACTGGCTCTAAACCTGTTTGAAACGGCCAAAACCTCTATATAATGGCCAATTCATTATCTAAAGGCCAATATATAGATTGGTCGCCTCCCATAAAGTCTACTTTTGAATAATCACTAAAAGCAAAAAACATGACCAATAACACCCAATAACAAATCACCAATAAGTTTAGTAGTAATCAATTAGTAATATGAATAAAAAAGCAATTGCAAGGAGACAAGAAAGTCCGGGGGCAAAAACCAACATACTTAGAGTGAGATATATGTAAGGGTCGCGAATATCATGTCAATAAGCCACAATGTTGCAATATGCGGAAATAGGTATATCTTCAAATCTAATTTGAGGGCATTTTTGGATTCTCCATAGATGAAATAGGGGGAAATAACATTGCAAGTACAGTAAAACCTGTTTATAATGGTCACTGAAATGACTAGCCAAAGGTGGCTGTTAAGTATGTACAGGTGGCCGCTTTACAGAGGTTATTATGATGGGAAATCGGAGGGAACTGGTTTAGGTGGCCATTAGGCAGGTTTGACTGTATCTAGCTGTAACAGGAATCCTAACTACAGCAACCCAAACTTCTATAATTTGAATAATCAAAAACATAGATTCTCGAATAGCAAACCCCTTTGCACTTTGTGAGTAATCTTATTCTATATTTTTAGTACTATATTTAACCGATTACGGCCATTGTTACATTCGTAACAAAAAGGAACGATAAATTTTACCACTTCATTTGAACCAATTCCCACACTCAAATCGAGATTCAGTACCGTATTGACGTCATAAAATCACACATTTTCCCGGCTGTATTCGGATAAGAAAATAGTAATTTATTTATGGTAACTAAATACTAAAACAACGGTTTCAAAATTTAATAGACGAGTTTTAGAGTTGTATGTGTACTAGTACTGGTTGTTTAGGCTTCCCTCGAAAATACATTTATGAAATTTTATGGCTACATATACGTAATGTTATCAATCTCAACTACCGATTAGTATCAAAATAACTGAGATTCAGTTAGATTTATTGTAAGAATATGAGTTTAACTGATCCTACTTATGTAGTATCAGATTCATTCCCCTATAGTCCCAAACCTAAAAAAGAATTCGAATTACCTAAACTCCTCGAGTTGTCAATATATTTTAAAGAAATTTTATTACCATAAACCTTCATATGGCACAAATGTATATACTAATTTTCAGAATTGAATTCTAACTAATAGGAGGTATATTTTATTGAAGTAGAAAACCTAACTGATTGAAACAAATGACGATAAATGTAAAAATGCACAAAAATAACATTGCCTAAAACGTTCAACTCCCTATATCCAATGATACTAATTTCATTTAAATCTGATGGATAGAAAGTGAGATAAATTGTGGCTGAAGGGAACCTAGTCGAATAGTCTGCTTCACACTTATGGTACAAGCCCGCTTATAATTTGACACAAATATATCATTTTGAAAATTTCGAAGATTTCTAAAGTTTTTCTAATTATCCCTTGTACCCAGCATTAGTTCCAATTAACGAGGTCGATAGTATTTATTGAGCTACCATAGCAATCAACTTCGCCGGTGTTAGTGTATAAATTCTATATTTATTACTTATTAGGATACGATACCTGAAAGCCTATACAAAAGTTCACCACATGGAAGGAGGAGGTCCAAAAGCCTTTCTCACTTTTTGAAAGGACAGAGTTATATTGAAATTTGGAAGAGCCTCAAAAGTCAGAATAACAACCGTATATTCATTCATCGTACTATACAAATATATACTGGAACTGGAGATGTGAAGGACAGACCTAGATCTAGTAGGCCGGTCTCAGTACGAACGAGACGTCTAAAAGAGATGGTTCGTAGCCAGATCACTGGGAATGCAATGCGTTCCATGGGTAAGTTAGCACAAAAGTACCAAGTTAGCAGAGAAACAGTAAGGAATGTGGTACATACGACCTTGCACTAAAGTCCCTTATACGGCGAAAGGTAGATCACCTGACTCCAGCCCTTTGTAAGAAGAGACTTGACAGATACAATGGGCTGTTACAGCGCCTCGCTCCTGAGGACTGTGACAGAGTGCTCTTCTCTGACGAGAGAGTATTCACCGTTCAAGTGTCTGTTAACCGCCAAAACGAAGGGATCCTCGCTTCCTCTACCAAGGCGATCCCAGAAAGCATAAGGTATATTGATCAGATACAAAAACACTTTCAGCATACTCGCGGAACAACCTTGCTTTTGTCCCCCAAGCAGTGGCGTAGCCAGCACCTCCTCGGGTGGGCACTTGCCCACCCGAGCAAAAATAGTGAGGAAATTGAGGAAATTGAGGATATCGAAAGATGAAAAGACACTACTCGAAATTGGGATATCAGAGGTACTTCGTGCAACTGCAGTATTGTATACGGAGTATTAGTCATGCTTCTTTTTTTTTACCTTTATCGCTGGAAGAATTATTGTCCTTGAGATAATTTTTCAATACTTATAGCTGAGCAGTCGGGAATTTTTGCACATCGCTTGTTTCACATTTAGGCCAATAGTATTTTTGATTTACCTAAATACCATAAAGTGTTTTCGGTAACCTGATGGTATCTGAGGTCGACAATGTGTGAAGAAAGACTCAGCTCCCTAGGTTTAATTAGTATGAAAAGAGACCCTGCTAATTCTATTGATTTTGATTCTGTGATAGACACATTTAGCAGAATCAAAATTCGACGCATGCCACTGTAATTTTTGAAAGATCAATCCATTCAAAAAGTTATATTCATCTATTCTATAGTATAGTAAAAGTACATCATGTAGCTTTTAAATTATATATTACTGTTTTTGTTGTAGTTGTCGCAGTTATTATTGTAATTAAAATAGGCCTAATTAAGATCTAGGGAGAGTAGTATGTAATGTGATGCACCAATGCTTTGGTTAGGACCCAAGCTGTTTTGCTTGCTTTTGGCTCGAAAAACTGATTCTGAGGAAATTTTGAAAATCTTGCCCACCCGGGACTGTGAGGTCGGCTACGCCCCTGACCCCAAGGAGCCAAAATTAACTCTATAAGTTATCAAAAGTTGATTATGCAGGATGAAGTGAGGTCTGCTGGGTCAAACCTCTTCAATAACTGACCATGGATATTCCAGAAGGATTCTGCACCTGCACATGCTTCAAAATCCACCCAATCCTGGGTACGAAGGGAAAATATTGAATATATATCGAAGGACGAATGGCTCCCGTCTAGCCCGGGTTTCAATCCACTAGATTATTCTGTTTGGGCCAATTTTGAGAATAAGGTGTGCTCTAAACCTCATAAAAGTTTAGAATCAATAGAGAGACCTCGTTAGAGAATGGAAAAATTACTCACAGGAAACCTTGCGTAAATGGGTATTCCATTCCGCGAAAGACTTGGGGCTGTAGTAAATAGCAGAGGAGGGTATATTGAATGATACTTTATGTAAAATATTATCGATATTTGAGGTACATCATATATAAAACTTGGACGGAAAGAATGGATATAGATTGGGCTAGAACAAATTTAAGCTGTAACAGAACTTAATTGTCACCCTGTATATTGAGAGATATTTGAATGTAAATATTACTTCTCCGATAATACTGGACTAAGAGTAACCTAGAGTTTTGTTTTTCTTGGTGATACATGCTATTCTTTGTGGATTGCGGAGATTCTTGGGGAACATCTTAAATCGATGGAATCCTTGATCGAGGTCAATGACGATTGTCATACAACCCTTAAGTTTTCATAAAAGTCAAAGTTATCTAATGCTTTAATAGAAAAGGATGGAGCCAAGTAATTAGCAAGTTTTCATGAAGTTATCATCTTTGAGGATAGAACATCTTTCTCTTACTATGAGAGAAAGGCACTGAGCAGAGTTCAGATCTTCATCATTATCACGTAACTGTTTGTATACTAATCTAAGGTTTGAAATACCATACCACAAGTCCCCAAAGTCTGTTGAAATCATTAGTAAATAAAGAAATTGGGTCTAGAATCTCCAATAAATGCTGTAATTGTAAAATTTCTGATTTCTTGGGCTGTTTGATGACACAAAGTTAAGCAATTTTAAATGTCCTTCTTTTTCAGTATCAAGTAGAGATTCTATCATATCATATATTGAATCCCAATGTGTCTGATTATTCAAGCAAGTGAAAAGCAATAAAATTATTTCATTAAGAAAACATTTTTGCTATATTATCAGTGGTAGTGGTACCGCCATCACTGGATGGATAATCTATTTGAAACCCAGTCTCAAACAAAAGATTACGCATTCGATGCATTGAAGTTTTAACTTGATGATGTGAAGGCAACCATTTCTTCATTCCGCCATACAAATGATATATCAATAACATAAGCCAGCGAAAGACACACAAATAACTATGAAGAGGAGGCAGATAAGATATTCTTGTCAGAAGCTGGTGTATGTGTCAGGCCAAACCTCAAATCAGAATTTAATTTAAGATACTCTTCCTGATTAATATCTAGAAAGATTTGTTTGGCATCATAAATTGTTTGGTTTATGCAGAAACCAGATTTAACTAGATCTATAGCTTTCAACTGAACTTTCGTTGCAGTGCAGAGTTGGCAATATGCCCCTCCAGCTCTACTTAAGATTCCAGACATCTTTCCATCAAAGATTGAACTTATAATATTAACATTAACTTTTCCTGGGGCTATTCTATTCTTAAACTATCTAGCATGCTAGATTTTGCATTGAGCATTTCTTCCATAATGTATTCACGTTGTCATAGTTTTCTTTCTGAAATATCAGAGTTACTGACCTTGCTGGGAAAGGTGAATTTGCAGAAGGAATTGACCAAAGGCGATCACCATGTTTGTTTGAAATCGATATAGCTTTAAAAACAAAGAGAATGAAAGATTTTGTACTTATATTCGGATTACTTTGTGTCTGGTTATAAATTCTGTGGCTGCCAGATCCATCTAAACCATCTGCAAGTTCGAGAGTTAGAGGAAAATGACTGGATATACATGTTGAATTGTTTCTAGGATACGCTCAGTTGTCTCTGGACTAGTTGATAGTACGATATGCCAGCTGCTATGCAAAATACAAGCTCATCACGAATAATCTTTATTTCAGTTAACGAGTGAAATATCAGAACGAAACTTTGCAAAGTTCTTATATCCAGGTAGTATGAATTATTCAAACTTCAATTGACAGATGTAGGGCATGTTCTCGGGCCTTTTTGGTCTTATATATATTAGATGAGGCTGTGGTTCGATTTTGTCAAAATTTCATTGTTGTGAAGGCCTTAGTTTCCAGCATAACAAGATGATGCAATTCAACAAGATCTCATAAGGTTATGTTGAAATTACAGTATAAAGGTGACAATGTAAGCTGTTATACTGATAAATAATCACCATTCATATTTTAGCAAATAAAAGTAAAAACGACTGAAATTATATTTCATACTCAATTGATGAAATCCGTAGACAAGTATATATTGCTATGTCTCAACTATCTCGGCAATATCTATAAAATTTACATACATTATTCGTATTAACGATCGCATATCTAATCTGGTGATTACCAAGCTCGCGGTGACAATTGTGTTTATTGGGGGTCACTCGATAGAATTATGCACTTACAGTATGTATCGTACTAGAAAGGCCGGGGAGTCTTAGCGACTAGCGAGTATAGCGAAGCACCATAACGAGAGTCTATGCCCTAGGGAAACAATTTTGATCTCCTATAATGCCACATACCTACCAACCTTTGTGAAATCAATCACTGGACAGAGCCTAAATTTCCACTTATGTTGGGTGAAATATAATAGTAGGAAATTACTTGTTCAGGGAATCGATGGATGCAAATATTAGGGGAATTTCGAACTAGAACAAGAACTGATTCAACAATGTTAAATTATAGTTTTACGATCTTGAAACACAATTGGTATGCTATAAGTTAAATTACTGGACTGTTGGCTAGTATATTCTATATGTAAGCTTGTTGAAGGGTAGTTGAAACAAATGTATTTTACAGAATTATTGTGTCACATACTTCTAAGTCATCATGTGAATGTTGATGACTATCGAAATTATGCAGCAAACCACATGTTTACCAAATAGAATAATTATACACAGTGCCATCAGGATAATTCGCTTCAATTGATGCAGCGAAGAATGTGGTGGGTTTTATCCAAAACAACTCTGTATATGCATACATACCTTCTAAAATCAATGTAAATTCCATCTGGAATCCATGTTGTCCAATTTCGGCCAAAATCGACAGTAATCTACTTGAGTGGGGTTTCCAAACTTCTAGTTGTGTATAAAAATTTTGCTCTTTATTGTTAAAGATACACGTGCAGGTTTGCTTTCTCGCGTTGCGCAGCTTGCGAACAATCTGTGTCCGTATAGAACTCGGCACTTCGTGCCTCGAATTTACCAAAGTATAAACAGCAAAATTGAATAAAATAAATTAATATTTCAACAATTTGTCATAATATTCATTAAAACAACAACAAATTACCATATGAGAAACTTGAAAATTCGAAATTTTGATTCAGCGTACTTGATTACCCCTGTCAGTTGAGGCATAGCCTAGTTACACGTGGCAAGTAAACAAAGAATTGCTAATATAATATCAAGGCAATTGATTATATTCTCTTTGATCATGAAGAATTGTCGCTATCTTAACAAATTCTATTATATATAGGTATATACATACGGCGGAGACATCTAGAATACTGTTAAACCTGCATTTAAGGTTATTTTACCCACAATGATGCAATAAAATTCACTTACAATCATTTTACAAATAAATACTACTATTGCCGAACCACAAATCTTATGAAATGATTCACGATTCATATTAATTTAGAACAAAAACACAAGAGAAATACTGTATTAAATAAATTGATTAAAATGGTTAATACTTATGACTTAATTTGTGATGGTATACATTTTTCGATCGAAATTCTTGTATTTTCAAAGATTGACTTTTTAACGTTGTTTTACTGCGAATATCACCAAATATCATTATATTACTGGTGTTTATGAAAATGAAGATCATCTTTGGTTACTTAAACTAACATTAGCAAGTAGAAGGTATTTTGATATAAAGTTTTGAGAATTTCGGAAAGATTTGACAAAAAGTAAATAATTATCTTAAATGAACATGAACTTTGATTAAGTCATTGTGCATAAAATAATCTGAAAAAGCAGGTTGTAAAAGCATTCTAGATGTCTCCGCCGTATGTACAAACCCCATTTATAGTAGATTTGTAATGATAACTGCAATTCTTCATGATAAAAGAGAATGTAGTCAATGGCCTGGATATTATTTTGGCAATTCTTTGAATAGTGAGCCGTATATGCGTATATAGTAGGTCAGGTTGAGAGCAAGTCTCTAAGTATATTTCGAGATTTCAACTATTTGTTTAGTTCATAATATAAAAGAAAAAATAAATATACATATGATTAAGTCGAATGTGTGAAATCGGAATCAGCATACTCGATACCCAATGTAATTGTGTACTTTTCCTATATAGCCAACAGAAGGATATGTTATTCCCTATATAGAGCGCGGGTCATCATACCCTACCATAATAATACAAAGTGGACAAACACAAATATATACACCCACCCACAATAATTGAGTTTGAAGAATTTAGATTACTTCTATTAATTATTTGATGCTATAAATAGTAATCAAATAAATTATGGTGGAATATGTGGAATGAAATACAATTAATTAAGGTAATTGCTGAACAAAAACAAAGGTGTGTGATGAAATATGCATACTAAAGAAACAATACTATAGGATCTAGTTGGAAATTTTTTCGAAAGTTGTACAAACGATGAGAAGGCTACCAAAAATATGCAATCTATTAATATGTATTGCTACAGTAGAATTGGATACAATTAGTTGTTCTTGAATATTTTAGAACATTTCCAACAGTTGTTATAACCCTTCGGACCTGTTCGGATTAGCGAAGATTCGGTTAACGAGGTTCGAACTACCCTAGTATGATAGTACGATAGTACAAATGAATTGTTGAACGTAATGGTGGTGTAATAAACAGTTTGGTGGATAAGGCGGCGGCGGCGGCGGCGGATTATCCGTGTTGTGTCTAGGTCGGATAAGTTCGAGGAAAATTTATACCTATGACTAAAATATGACGTAATTGTCACGTTATGGATTTTAAAAATCACATTCTTGGCAATTGTTCAGACATTATACGTGTTAGAGGCTCGAAATGCGAATCACAGGTACCCCTCAAATATGCCAAATGATTCGATTGTGCAAAATGTAAACTCATTATATATTACATTAATATACAAAATAGAAAGTTCACACAATTTTCGATTGTACATCATAATTGGGTATTTATCAATAGTGCTGAGATTCATCGAGAAACAGCTTAGCTGTTTAAGCGAAGACAGGTCATAATAATTCATTTAGATGGACCATGGATAATATTTTAAAATTTTCAGTACAATTAGGCCAATAAAATTCACTTTTGTGAAGACAAATGGCAAACAACCTGAAATTCAAAAATATTCGATCGAAAACATCAACTTTCTTGTCTCCTCTAACGAACGATACAATTTTGTCCAGATCCAATAATTAGAAGTGGCTTCAATTAATAGTTGAAGTATGATGTTTGAATATGCGACAAATTCATAATCGTATCTTACTGTGCCATTTGATTACCAGTTCAAGGGCTGCACAAATACATTTGTGGCCACAAGTTTGTCAAGTTCAAATAGTAGATCTCTTAATTAACAATACAACTAGAAGGCCCAACAATCCAAATATTACCTTGATGTAAGTCAGCAATTGCTGATAATGTTCCATCATTTGAGAGAACCTTCCAAGATGAAACTCTAATTTCATCATCTGTTTCAGAGCCTTGAAGCCCCAATCGCCCTTCTCTTCTTCAAGCTGTAACACACGTCGAAAAGCAGTCAAAGCAGCGTCTGGGTCATCACATTTTAAAGTCTTGCTATTGTAATACTGATTTTCCAAGTCTGCTTCAACATCGGGTTCAGAATCATCATATTCTAAATCGTAATCATCATTGTCCATTAGCTCATCATCAGACATAATTATCTACTATAAAACCACACACAATATAAATCAAAGAGGATAATACATGCACTGGCAGGGTTAGGCATGCACCAGATCATTTTTGGATCCGGTAGGATACGGGTTGGACGGATCAAGCAGATCGGATCCGGATCCAGAATCCGGTACATGCTTAATTGCCTACATAAATATTCTTGGGTAAAAACAATTTCTGGTTCACCTAACAATTGAATAAGATTCTAGCTTTGAAAATTAATTATTTATTGCCTAAAGGTATTACTGAGAATTGCTAATTGAACGTAGGTATATATGTATTAAGGAGGTATTTAAAAGTGAGTAGCGCATGCGCTACATTAGGATTATTGGTAAGTCATATTTATAGATACGCGTTATCATTTCAACCATAGTTACCCAAACTGCTGAATTGAATGTGATTAGATAAGTTTCGAAACCACATTACGACAAGCGGTAATTGGAATGCTGGTGCATTTATAATGATAGAAGTAGATATATAAATTTGTATCATTCGTTAGATAATTTCATTTTGGAAATGGCTGAAAAAGTAACTTCACAAACTGGATCTGATAATATATACCCAAAAAAACGAAAAATCTCGGAGAAAGAAGATATCAGCTTCATCACATTAGACATCGACAAAGTATGCCTATCAGAAGGTGAATCATTTAAATTGATAGAATCAGATGTGCCAACATGGTCAAAACCAGGTGATACTTATATTCTTAATTCCTTATGCTTTCAAGCAAACTTTAGTTGCTTGTTGATTCAATATAATTTTCGCATAGTCAGTGTCAACCTGATTGCTTCTCAGAACCAGAAATGAAACAAGTAGAAATGCCTATAATTGACCAGTATGTAAAACTATTGATAATTGAAGTCTCACATACATAAGTTAGACGATAGTGAATATGTTATAATTGCAGATTATGATCACTCACGAGGTAAATATACGTTATTATCACTATTATTGTTGTCTGTTAGCATGTTTGTCTCTCTGCTCCGGTTCGTAGGGCCCAACACATTTATTTCGGTTAATCGGGTCAAATGGCTTGGTCCTAAGTGACCCTATTAATCGGAGTCTACTGTACATTTACTATTCTCACTACCAAAACTAAACATTATGTATTTCAAGGAACCGTTGTACTAAACAAAAGGGAAATCATAATTGAAACAAACAGCAATCTATGCGCCAATTGTTATAGTGATACTTGTTCTCATTATCAAGCATTTGAACTCTGTTCGCAAAATGATTGTTTGCAAGTTTGTGAAGCAAACATTCTAGAAGATATAATATATTATTCCCCAAGTCCTAAAGATATCTTTCCGTTGACAGATGATACTTTTCACAACTTCCAATTGAATAATGATAGGTGGTTATGTTGTTCTTGTTCTTCAAAGTGCAAACAACATTCTAGACTCCATAATATTCTCGAAAATACTGGATCAAATACACAGAAACAGTTTGAATATAACACGATATCAACAAGAGTAATACCATTCAATTTAGATGAAAGCCAAATAGCAATTTACAACCACTAGCTCTGCCATGGCATCAATTTACCTTTAAATATGTATCCTGAAAAGGAATTATGTGACTATGGTTTCAAATTCAGTGAAGAGGAGAAGCTTAAACTAGAGAAGGTTGGAATAGTTATCTATTTAGAAAATGATATTAATGAATTCAAAGATTACAAAGTTATATATTTATCATCAATGAACCATTTGCTCGGTCGCAATTTTAATTTAGTATGGTGGGTTATCCTACGTATTTAGCCGTTGAAAACAAGTCTTTGCAATTATAAAGGAATTTCAATAAATATTTGGTTTGCATATAAGATTGTTCATTCGATTGCAATGAACTCGTCCCAATTTACTCCCTCCTTAAATTTGCCTGTGCTTAGTAACTCAGTAATTATATTGTAAGTATATAGTTTACAGTTCAAGATGCAGTGGACCTTGCAATTGCTTGGCAGTCTTCGAAGGTCAGAACAGTTTACTGTTAAACATCAACAACAAGTACTTTGTTCATTACAGTTTGTTATATGATTATAGCGAGTTAATGACCATGTCTAGAAATACTTTGTACGGTTACTTGAGGTATGTATTGTTTAAAATCATATTCTTGATAAATTAAAATTCCTATATATACAATCTAATTCTTCGTTTTACTTTTTAGTGCCAAGAACAGGAAGCTTATCAGAATGGGTAGAACGAATACATTCCATTATCACATTGTTTATCAGGCATGGAACGCCTATCTAAGAACAGTAGACATAGATTATGACTCGAACTACATATGTCAAAGTGTAAAGATCATCCCGATGTGATAATTTTAGATGGCATAGCGATGGGAACAATGAAATCGGTGCTAGAAGTGGATGCAAAATTCGATCAGGATCAGCAATACCCTATGATCCCATTTTCAGATCGTGTTTTTATCCCCGACACAGCAATTAGAAAACAACTCCTTAAATACTGTTCTGAAGGTTTGACAGAAAATACGCTAAAAGACCTATTGAAGTCTACTCATAAAGAAATGGCTGATTATATTTTATTTAGTTCCATTAGGACAGAAATTTAGTGGCTATAAGTGAAGAATATATACACGTTAAGAAAGTCATAAAACTCCTTTGCCATACAGATCCAATATCAGGAGTATTCCAATTCTCTCTGCTGGAATCGAATGAACGAAAAGCAATAGCTCTTCTTGTCAATGGAAAATCAGCAAGTGAAGATTCCTTAAATTCAATATATCAGAAGATGTATACATTAGATATCTTATTCAATTCTATCAAACCTAATGAAGACATCACATGCACAGGGTTTGTCACTTTATATCTCAAAGTTTTCCCGCTGTTGAAAAGAATCCTGACACAAATAGAGAGTTTATTTAGTAGAGCGTCAAGAAAATTAGTGGAATATTCTCCACAAAGCGAAAACTATTACAATTATTTCCCAGCATTCACAACAAACTACATATAAGTTCAAACTTGTAATTGTGTTTATACTGAAAATACTAATTGCTATTCAACTTTTTTTATATTTTACCATTCTACTATAATTGTACAGGTTGCCAGTATACGAAAATCTAGAAGTTGAGTCAGCTGAACCGTGTCACAAAAAGTTTCCAACTCACAAAAGGTTTCCCCCCGGAATAGTAGCAATCGCTTGTAAACACAGGATTTGTTATGGTTTCCAAATCCTCAGACAACACGAATCTACAGTTGTAATTTATAATCTGTTAATGACCATATTCAGAGAACAGCCAAAAGTGATCATCTACGATAATGCTTGCAACTTACACAAAACATGTATGAAAAGGTAAGTGCACATAACAAATTGGGTATAAATGATAATTAGCCGAGGTTTCAAATAGAAATTTATTTGTGATTTTTTATATAGGGACCCCAAAGTATTTCGTAGGACAACATTTCTGATTAATCGATTCCATTCTACAAACCACAAGTGCAATCCCTCTTATTCTTTGAGATCAATTCAGACTGACGAGATGAAAAAGCTAAACTCACAAATTTGCGAGCAGTTGTTTTCATCACTAACAAGGATAGCAACACAAATCGCATACATGCGTATTGATAATGTATTCTTCACTACAAGATATTTTCTAGCATGTTTGAATCCACATATTCTATCACAAAATAATAATATATGAAAATAGTTTATATGTTAGGAGACTCACGACAATTGTGACAATAAAAGTTATCGATATCTTTGTCAATATCTTCAAGTCCTACACATGGTTTGTGGAACCATTTAAGGCATTTGGGACATTCAATCATATTTTTTGACGCGCAACTGGGTAGATGACACAAACACCATAACTTTATCTTTAAATCTGTCCCTAGATTTGTAGTCAGGCGAGATCGTAATACTATGCTTTCTATCTTAGGAAAGGGTGTTAAAATTTCGCTGTTGAAACAATCAGTTAGGTGAGATCTCATTCTTGACTGTTTCCAGTATACTTGGGTTGGGTTGCCTCCCGTTGCTATTGTCAAACAGACTGCAGCTGCAAATAAACCACAATCCGCCCCACCTCTTTGCTGCTGAATAGGAGCAAGGGCGACTTTCAGCTCATGATCAGCATCATTCCCATGTAGAAATGCCAATTGCACAGCTAATTCACCAGATATTCTCCCAGTAGATAGTGAATCATATAAAGTTACATGCCCTTTAACATCAATACTGGAGCAAACCCAGTGAAGTGCGCCATCGTGATGCAGCTGTATACTAGGACGAGGAGCTTTCACGAATTGACTATTCTAATAATTAATTGAATATCAAATATTGATTTATAATTCAAAAATTTAAACCGAGAAACTCACTTCGGAAAGAATAGTGTCCTGAAGTCCGTGTAAATGGGGGAAATTCTTCTTCAGTAATGTCTACAAATACATATATGGTATGAGAATATTTGCTAAGAAAACGGATTGAATTTCAATGTATGATAAACTTACACAGAATGCATTAATGGTGATGCCTGTTAGAAAAGTATTACGACTTGACAATTCGGAAATTGACAAGTTTTTCTCATTTAAACTAATGGGAGGAGTGATTATTTGAATAGGATCCAATGGCTTAACTCCGAGTAATGTCACCAGACTGGATGTTGGGGTGGGTGTTTGAGGATCTGAAATAGGTTTGTTCGAAGTGATAACGGGTTGCTGAAAAACCTCATCGAAGGAATCATCACTAGTATCTACATCAGACTCTTGGTATAGTACATCTCTAGCGAAATCAAGAGGAGATCTAGATCGGTCACGGTAGATATCATGTCGCGATGCTTGAGAAGAGCTTGGAGACTTCTGAGATTGAGGGCGAGCTGAAACTCGCGCTTTCATAGATTAATTCTTATATGATTCTATTATCATACGCAGATGAATCTTACATGCGCTTTTTATGTTTTCGAAAGGGACTCTTTCGGGCCAAAAAGGTGGTTTGAGGGAAGGATCATTCCAAAAAAAACATACCTTTCCCTAAAATACAGAGATATAAAATCAGTGACCCATATAATTATATAAATTCACACCGTTGACTTACCAGTTGACACTTCTATAATCGCAGAAACAAGTCTTCGCAGTCCCTGTACATTATAGCCAGATATATCTCCATCTAATAGCTTGAGGATTTCGTGATCACGCACAGGCTTTGATGACGCTGACGTACTTGTAGATATTTGGTTAGTCAATAGAGTTCTTGATATTTCATCGCTATTCCCAGTGATATAGGTTTGAAATTTCTCTGGACCCAAAGAGCCAAGCTTTCCATGCCATGAAAATACAGCTCCGGCATATTCACCTGTTACTGAACGAAACTCAGACAATATGTCTGTCAGTACCATTATAGCATTAGACTTTGTCAATTTGGGTATCGTTGGCATTTTGGCTAATCAAGGGTACAGAATGGAAATCAAGAGGAAACACTAATTGAGTAAAGTATAAAGTTAATTGGGAAACATATTTAGGGATTTTGCTAATAAAGGAAGTAGAAATAAGTAACAAAACTCAAAACTAAATATCAGTACCTGCGGATTTAATTACACTATAATAGGATGTAATTTGAGAGGCTACTTTTTTCCAAAATTCCAATTATATATTAATGCAGCGCATGCGCTACTCATTTTTAAATATATGGTATTAAGATAATATATTTATGATACATTCAGAATTTCGGTGATTTGAAAAACGTTTGGATACTCAAGTTCATAATTGGTGCATCAGATCCTGACTAGGATCCCGTCATGCCTAGGTAGGGTCTAGGGCATTAGGATCGTACCATCATTGATCGCTCGATCACGATCGCGATACTATTTTGACGATCTAGCGACGATCGGCGATCATTGTTTCATTAAGGATCAGATGTAAGATTGCGATCCTTTTTGCACGAAAATTTTCGGTCATTTTTGTATACTTTGAATGCTACTATCATTACGTTAGCATACTTAAGTAATTGTCCCAAATTTGTGTTCAACAATCAGTAATATACGTTCGTAGAATGCGTTGATTCTCCACCTATATTCTTGTGGCATAAGAAATGACGTAACTATCAAAAATATAAATCATGAATGTACTCAAACGATCGGAATCGCGATCGTTTTAGAAATAAGGATCTTTATCGGGATTGCTGATCATAATTTCAGCTAAGATCTGGATCGGAATAGTGATCTTGTTTAACACAATTGACTAATGCCTTAGTAGGGTCCCTTGTTGTCATCTAGGAAATTCCTAAAGCAGAATTCACAATGGCTTAAAATAGGAGTTAGTAAAGAATGGGTATTTTCATTTGAAATAGACATATATAATGTATTATCAGCATATAGGTTATCATATGCTAGGAATCATTTGATGCATTCAAAATTTTTATAAGGTTTCTATATCTCATGTTCTGACGTCATAGCTTTATGCTGAATTTTGTTTTCTTTAATATCTGATTGTATAACAATTTTAGCCTATAAATTGTATTATTTGGGTATAGTATATCATATCCATGGAAGCAATTACAACTGTTAGAAATACAAAATTACTCATAATTTTTATAAAATGACGTCATACACATGTTTTTCATAATTTTTGCTTTAGTACTTCATACTTCTAAAAGCGTTTATAGAATTTATTAATATCTCTTTTGCTAATATATATATGTATCAATTCCAACAATTTCTGGATAAAAACAATAAGCAATAGTATTAAGGGATGTTTTATTTGTATTATTCATTCACTAACATTCTACAAACTACTTTGTTGCAATATCATATCAACAATAAGGCCCTTAACCATATTATCAATAGATGAATCCAATAAATCTGCTGCAGTATGTCTACAGCACTTAGCTCTTCGGGCAAAATGTTTCTATTGATGGGATAACCTTGCAAAATTTAATCACGATCTTTTAGTTCTCTCTGCGTGCAGTACATAGTTGGCACCTTACACCTCCTGTTCCTGAGAGAATACTTGCCATTTTACCATCAAGCATTGATCGGACAGCATCGACAAATATATGTTTATCATCGGCAAAATAGAAACCTTGGTCCTTCATTTGATCTGTTTCAGGATTGATGATATCTTTCATAAATTGGCGAATATTGTCATGATTTCTATGGCAGCAAGAAGGAAAATCGGAAGTTGGGGGAATGGAGAATTCGGGCAGTTGTGATTTGGTAGACCTATTCGTATTCGGTTGATTATATACGGTATGCTTTCCAGATCCGTCTAAACCATCAGCAATCTGAAATCGGAGAGGAAAATTCTCATTTGAAGGGGACGGTAGAGTGGACATAATTCACCAAAATGTATGGTAGACAAATTGAGCGTGTGGCACACATACCCCAACTGGGGCTGTAGGATTCGGGTATAGTTGAATCATACTTCGTAGTACATAATTATTTCTATGATCGGCCACCCTCTGATATGTAGGGAAGTGAATTTCATTAGATAACAAAAGTTGTCGTAGTAGAGTATACTTACTCTTCCCAATGTCTAATAGATCCAAAAGAAATAATGCCTTGTCCACATCCAATTCTTTACTTTTGGATGCACGCCCGAGTTGACCAGAGAATTTTCCTTGAACAATTGATTTAGATACCCTTGCAACTTCTCGATTGTCTTCCTCATTGCACAACAATTGCAAAGCAGGAGCTGCAATTGTAATTTCAAAAGTTTTTTTGATTACCGAGATGGACCTGATAGACTCAAGGACACTAGAGATCCGGGAACGCTAATGTGGCAGTGAAAGATTGATAAGTTCTTTCTTTTGGCGCACCGACTTAGCTTTTGGGGGGCTTGTGAAGCTATAATTAATTCTGAGCAAATTTCAGAATGCCACCAATCTCCATACAAAGATTCAAGTGATTTTTTTGAAGTTCTAATCATATCTCGTATTCTAGGTAGAATCAATTCAAGTTTAGCCTGTCTGGCATGGTCTAATCAATGGAGATTGCTAAGATAACAGAGAGTTGTTTGGACGCAATCGCTATTTGCTTTCAGGATTCTCGCTAAATCGAGACGGGATTCGAGGGAAGTCATCGGAGCAATTGGTTCAGCCATTGATCACGGATAAATTATCTATGAGAAATAAAGGTGTATGATTGAAAACATAAGTACACGTATATACACACATTTATATGTTTAATTTTGTACAGTAATTCCCAAGAATAATTAAGATTAGATGGGTATTCAATTACTTAGTTACAGATATCACTTCAGGAATTTCCATAGCAACGATTACAGACAATGGAATGCGACAAAAAAATCAAAGTTGCGCACCGTTTCGGTGCCTGTCATCTTCATATAACATAGTAAAAATTGTAAACAACAACTGGTATTATTTTCGCTTTGACGTTCCTTGACTTTGTCTTTTCAGACTCTTAAAATTTTGTGCTTGGAAAAATGAGATTCATTTTTTACCCTGAGTACAACAACCCTTCACATGAAAAGTACACAGTTTAGATATATCTGATACAAAATTTGATATCAGCAAGCAAAATTGTCTAGAATAGATGAAACAATAGATCGCTAATGTATTCTATAAAGAATCAGAATCTCTGGGAAAATCTTTTATATTTTGAATTCTCCGAAAAGATCATTTCAGCATCAAAAACCACAAAGTTTCGATTCAAATTTACATAACTAATAGGCTCCCAAATGATTCGAAAATTGGAATGGATGCTACTTGAATGTTTAGAAACAAAATGAAACCATAAGGGAATGAAAGCATTAAGATAAAATTTTCTTAATTCTTCACTACTAAGCCACTGTGGAGTTCTTTCAATAGCATGTAATTTGCTAAAGTAGAGAAAGAAAAAATAAAATGTCTTGAAAATTAGTTTGAATGTATTTTTGGATTTCCATAGCAGCTCTCAACTCTCACGATCTCGTCGTGTGGAACACAGTGTTCCATCTATCCACCCTCAGAGGGGGGTTAGCCCTACCTGAAAATGAATCTGAATAAACAACCGAGAGTATTTCTCAAACCCCAAGGGATACATATACTGTAAACAGCTGAAAAATGTTAAAGTGGTGGGATCTTTTGAATTTTCCTTGGGTTTCTGGAACATCGTGTAGATTTTAAAATGCAATAGTATTATAAACAATAAAATAAGAAAGCAAAATTTTCGGAAGCTGATGATTTTGTAGATTTGTGGGGCTATATTTCTGAAATGTTATTCCACCCAATCCATGTTGGGTAAGCATAATACATCTCACTGGCGTTGTTGCATAAAATATATTTCAGAAACATAGTAAACTTGAACCTCCCCTCAATTGTTTAGCTGGAACCAAGTGAGATCTATCCAAATGAGTTTTTGAATCTACCTGGTTAGCAGGCAAAGTTCTGGAATTTATAAGTAGGCATACACCGGATCCCGGATCCAGATCAATAAATTCTTGATCCGGTGAACCAATTAACATGACTCGAGTATCCAAATACATTATATCATTACTTGATACAATCAAGTTGTGAATATATCATAATTATATTCAGGGCGTCCCTAAGATTAAAAACCAGGGTCACTAGTAGTTTTCTACTTTTATTGTATATTTTTGTTTTCCCAATTTGAATTGCCTTTCTGAATATAAGTGTACTGTTTGGTACGAGAGTGAAGTTAGCAGCGCGCTGTAGCAGCAAGTTTGAGGACGACTAAACGCATTATATCTCAGTCACCTCTCAGTTAATCGAGATGAAATCTCGGATGTAACCATAGTATCGTGTAGAGCTTTGCTCATATTCAATAATTAATCTTGATCACACCTACTCTCCTCACAATGAGGTTGCAAATTTTGTAATACAAAATCTCTATAGGGAATTTGTACACAACTTAACACCTAATTTATCAGTCAATTTCTCATCGATTCACCTGAAAGTTGTTGAGTACCTCAGTCAGGTGTGGGGCTTTTCTCGTATTCGATAGTTATTTCATATTTCTTATCTATTTACCCTATGATCACAAGCAAACTGTTTCACAGTGTGCCGATATGGCGTATTAGGCAAAATTTCAATTACGAATTTAACTACGTTTTTATGAATCTCCATCGTCGAATTAGTAGGAAAATATTGACGATTGTATGTATGACCCATAGGAATTTCGATTACAGCGAGCTAAAGTAAGCATATTTTAGATTATTTTGAATAGCTAATCGCAAGAGTAAATACCTAACTACCTTAGCAACGATTTTCTTCCAAATATATACTGTATAACGTTTGTAATTAATCATCAATTTGACGTATTTCTTATATTAGATCAGTTTATGCAATTATTACAAGTATCATTGTTTCCAAAATATTTTGTTGGCTGTCTAGTTTTAAAGGCCTGGAGTGAAATATTTTAGTTTTAATATAGTGTTTGGAGTGCTGCATCTATCAGGTGACAAAAGAGGACGATAATTTATTGTTAATCACTTATAGTGCTTACTTTTTTGAAATTATACACCAATTTTGAGACATGCACCGGGGTGCACAAATATATGGTACAATTGCAGAATCTTACACCCCCAACTTTTTTAATGTGGTCAAAAATCCCTATGTGCACCGTTCAAGAACTCGTTGAGAGAAGTTGATAGAGCTAAAGAAACCCAAAATTGGATTAAAATTGACAAAGTTACGAAAAATTTACTCTCTAAGCCAAATCCTATGGGGAAAATTGTATTACTCACTATAGTCATAGGAATGCTCATACTGTTGATATTGCGGTTATACACGCTTGTTACTCTACTCTTTCATGCTCATCTGTTTGCTATTCAGTGTATTTCACTGCAGGTAATTCTTGTTACTTTAAAGGAAAGTTGGTTATTACATAATTCTGTCTGCAACACTAAATATACAATGCAACATTTCATTTCATATTTTATACTATGGCACCTCGATAATTCGACCTAGTTAATGGAATTCCCGATATGACACATATATTTGCATATACAGTAAAACCTCCGAGATCCGGACACCTCCCTAGACCGGACATGATTTTCTACGAAATAATATTATCAGTGAAAATATTCAGCACGAATCGTACAAATAAAACAAAAGAAATAACTATAAAAAGGCAATAATGATGTCTGTTTAGTAGTTTTTACTCGTTTTTCAGCAGCCCTGTTTCTCCATTCTTTACTAGAAGCAAATGTTCTATCCGGGTATCCCCTTGGGACTCTAGTCATTCTAACACGGTTTCCAGGTATTCACATGCTTGTGCTGCGGTTACACAAGGTCTAGGATCAGTAGTGTCTTCTTTAAAGTCAGGATTCGTAGCTAAAACTTCTGAGATAATTTCTTCATCGTCTAAAAGTTAGTATCCTGCATCGTCATCTTCATCAAGCCACTTATGTGGTTGCTGCCAATTTTCATTAATCTCTAAAGAGCCATTTCCAAAAATAAATCTGTAAACTCTCCCTATTCATTATTTGATGAGGATGTGCTATCTACTACCTCTAAAGAGCAATTGGAAATTGGAAGTAATTTATTTCAATCTGATTATGGGTGAAAAATAAATGGATAATGTCCGGATCTCAGAGAGTAGAAATTTTGTAGGCTTGACCGTTTTGTATTTGATACTAAATGAAAATCCGAGATCCGGACACTATTCGGACGGGACTGTCCGGATCTCGGAGGTTCTACTGTATTCTGTTTCCTAAAATGGTAGTTTAATTTGTATTACTCCGGCCAAGGCAAACCAATTTTGATCGTTCGTTTGTGTTCATATCAATGTTAGAAACAATTCATGTACTATTTAATCGCATAGTTATGATCCAGCTTCTCTCCAGGTGCGTTAGTAATGTTGGAACAAAGTTTTCATGGGTTTCTACTTATGATAGTGGACAGAATATTAAATATATGACACCCCCATAGCTGGATATAATACTATGGGTGGTCGTTATATTTGAAGTAACTAATTAGTATTGAGCTTTCTATACACTACTTTAACTACAAATCTACAATATAACAAGTACTGCTACAAAAGAAACACCAAAGCAGAAGTATGGTACAGTTAGACAACTGGATATTGTTTCCTTATTTCCATGATAAGGTTGGAGAAACTAGCTTCTCCATATTTCTTCTGCCAACAAACTTCAGATAAGTGGGTATCTAAAAGTATGGGGTTAGTAGTCATGCAATTCCTCAGCCGTTTCTTCGCACCACCCCATGTACTCTCAACTGTTTGCGTATATACACCTGTAGTAGGGTCAACAAAATTGAGACTATGGTTGACGGTGAGATGCTGAAAACTTGCAGCGGGGATAGAATTATACGATGCCCATTCGTCAGAAAGTATGGTAGTGCCCGGAAGAATATATCTCTGGATGAGAGGGACTAATGTTGCAGCCGACCTGTCTTGAACAGGTATCATAAAGATATCTTTTGTCTCTCTATCTATTCCTCCAAATACCCATTGACCTGATAGCATACGACCTCTTGAATACTTTCGATATCTAAACTTTGATTCATCTATTTCCCCAATTGGTTGAGGATTGGCTAAAAATTCTTCAACACATAGGTCTCTGAGGAAGTTCTTCCAGTCTGTTATAGTATGCTCTCCCCACCCCAGATTCTTGTGTAAAAAGGCAGTAGTTTGAAGATTATCGGCCCAGAAATAGAGAAATTCTACCAACTCAGTTAACGGTATATGAGCACCTTCAAAGAATGAGCCAATCCTCATCGAAGCGAATTTCTTGCATGACTTTTCCGGGCACCTCCACCCCTATCCATCTGCAATATCTGAAAATGTTCCGGGTCTCATAATTCTACCGCATTTGCACATCATCCCGGTAGCTAAAAGTCCGTTACTTTTGAGCCATGCTATACAAGTATCTTCATCAATAGTGATATTACGAAAAAGTTGTTTTAAGGTCATTTCTTCAATAACTGGAAATATTATAGGAACCAGCAGAGTTTGAAACGATGGAGCAACTGCCATTAAGGGTTTTATAATAGAAATATCACAACTCGAATAATTAGGATTTATTAGTTATATTTCCCTGATATTCCTTTTATACTTGACTTAAGATTGATTGAAATACATTGTATGATCGTTTAGAATGTATTCTTTAAGTATAGGTAATAATTACATGTGGTTTGCATGCCACTTTCCTAAACCATTTGTTGTTCAATTCAGTAACCAGCAAACAGCATTCCAATTATACTAAATTTTGTATGTAATAGATACTGGTATAACTATGAACACATCAACAAATCTATACAATAGAAATTACATCTGAAACCACATATTTTTACCACACTTCTCATGTTTAATCTCAAGCATATTTACCATATTTTAGGTGATTGTTGGTTGTAAAGAAAATTTATGTAAATAATCCCATAATCAAATAACTTTCTCATTCGGATCGTTATATTGTCTTCCGATAACAATAACTAGTAAATAGAATTTGATTTGGCCACATTAATCCCAAATTAGGCGATGTACCTAGTACGTAGCTTATTACAACTTCCTAAATCAAGAGAAAATCGTCTTGAGTGAGTTACTAATTTCACTCGATTACCTAAATTTGTCCTAATTAAGCGGAGTTGACTGTCTAATAATACTGGCATTGTAGGGACGCAGGAATCACAAACTTACTGTTGCAGCATTCATCACATCTCACCATTAATATACATTGCTAATTATTGGTTCGGAGCGACCGCCGAACCTGTTACACGACCTCATAAGGCCCAGTACTGTAAACTTCCGTTATAAGCTAACATCAATTATATGACTAAACTCACGCTATAACAAAGTGATTTACAAACCTCCTCCAGCTTGAAAGTATTGATCTTACTCCGCATATATCTTAATGCTGCAGATCACGAAATGTAACCGGGTTCCGTACCAGTCCAGAACACTTCGTTATAATGAGAATGTGTTGCAGTTACAAACTGATTACACTTGCTCAAGTTTATCTATAATAGACATTTGACCCCGTACATTTGGTTCAGGCAAGAAATACCACCCGTATTATATTAGCTATCCAAAACTTGATACTTTTGCTCTGCACTGGCTAAACATTATCGGAGTATTACAGGACAAGTGTCAACCCCCATACTTGCCAACATGAGTGAAGATAAAATGCGGGACAGAAGGGGCTAATTGAGCGGGACATCGTCGAATGCAGTATATTTGTATTAGACTGGACTACAAAATAGAGGGACAATTAAGGGTTTTGTCAAGTTTTGGCTGGACATTAGCCTCATTGGCAGTCAACACATATTCGGGGCGAGTAATCGTGGTGTCCCGCCAACCAACGGAACAGTTGGCAAGTATGGTACGTTTGAACGACTTCACATACAGGATGCAATTTAGTTGCATGCATAATATGAAATGAAATGTTGCATTGTATATTTAGTGTTGCAGACAGAATTATGTAATAACCAACTTTCCTTTAAAGTAACAAGAATTACCTGCAGTGAAATACACTGAATAGCAAACAGATGAGCATGAAAGAGTAGAGTAACAAGCGTGTATAACCGCAATATCAACAGTATGAGCATTCCTATGACTATAGTGAGTAATACAATTTTCCCCATAGGATTTGGCTTAGAGAGTAAATTTTTCGTAACTTTGTCAATTTTAATCCAATTTTGGGTTTCTTTAGCTCTATCAACTTCTCTCAACGAGTTCTTGAACGGTGCATATAGGGATTTTTGACCACATTAAAAAAGTTGGGGGGTGTAAGATTCTGCAATTGTACCAAATATATTTTTGAGTACATCAATGCTTGGACCGGACAAATAATCGGAAAAATGTATTTTTAGGATTATTTTGAAATTCAAGTAAATTCTATATATTCTTGCCCTCATGCAAATGTAGATGATGCACGAAAATAATTTTAATCTTTTTCTGTCTAATAATAGCTCTTAGTGAAGTAATGGCCTCTGTTGTGACCAACAAAGAAGCATATGTTAGCTATATTTCAATGGGCAAAAGCCCTAAAGCCACTACGCAGTATCTTATTGATGATAAGAATATTTCACAGGAAGAACATGATACTATTCTATATAAGTTCAAGTCGCTTATATCATCCAGAGAGTATTACGGAAGAAGAGTGATCTTGAGACCTGGGAGAATTTGACCTTCCATTCATATACTACACCTCTATCAACTTTCATTCCGAGAAAGAAGAGAATTTCACTCGATCCTGGATTAGAACCTTTTCGTAAAGTTTCTATTTCTGAAAGTCGAAATTTCTCTGAAGAAATTGTCCATGATTCCAGAAAGCATTTACTTGATTGCAATCTTCAAACTTCCAGATCTAGACTGATCATTCTTTTAGACCATATTCATTTCTTAGCTGAAAGAGAAAATGTCTAGCCTAAATAACTAGTTGCTCTGGCTTTAGAATTAATATCTAACAATTCTTACGATCGAGTTACTTCACAAGTGTGTAAGGCGATCATCAACAAGGGTTCTTTTAGTGGAATCTTGCACAAAGCGCCAATCGATAAATCTGCCTTTCTGTTGGACTGTTTAGAGATTGGAGCGAGCAAATATAAAGTTTAAAAAAAAGTCCTTAAATGTCAACATGTTATGCATATCTCCAGGGTTTAGAGTATCTTTCTCTATTGCATGTTCAGACATTAAATACATTGTATTCTTCGTTTGGCATTGAAAACGATTTCTCTACCTATCTCTCCCAAGCTACTTCTTCCTCAGTTCATTGGAGAGAAATATTTTAGTTCAAATGGATGAAATACATGTTAAATCTGATATTACTTATAAAGGAGGGAAAATCTTTGCTCCTAATTTGGACCCAGAGGACCTAAACAGAACTGTGTTTGCGGTAATGGTGTCTAGCTTACATAAGAAATGGTCTTGTGTTTCACGTTTATTACCATGTGGATCTATTTCCGCTGAAAAGCTATTACCCATCATCAATGAGTGTATCATTGATATTGAGAATTGTGGTTTACGTGTACAGGTAATTTTACTGACAATTATCCTTTGAATGTAAATCTTATCAAACTATTTTCTCTGAGTGGCAAATTGGGGACTAGGGTGCCTCACTCATTTGATCCTACTAGATTTGGCAAATCGGGTAGATTGAGTAAGCAAACGTATACTAGTTTGAGATACCCTTGTGTTGCTTTAGGACAGATAACAAACTAACTAACTGAGTCATGTGCATTCTCTTATGTTTTGTCTGCATTTCTGCAAACAGACCCATTGGAACATCACTTGGAATCTATCGTATGATAGGTGGTTCGAATTATCATATTTCCTACATTCAAATTCTTGAATCCTAGCGTAATCTTAAGCTCTCTAACATTTTAAAAATGTTTCTGACCAACAGGACTCTTCTCAATCCATACATACTTTTGTCAAATCTTTGAATTCACCCTCTACTATTTCTAGTGATGACCAAATAGATCTTGAGCCATATCTTGATGGAATTAGCGATGTATTATCAATGAATGCACTCAGCAGATACTCCAGTCGTTAGCTTTTATCGGAGGATATTCGGTCTATAAATTCTTGAAAGGGTTTCAAGAGTGTAGATTGTGCACTGATACGCTAACTTATGATAAAGAATTTAATCCTGACAGTGATTCAATTTCTCAATTCAAGCTCTTGCAATTAACAGATCGAGGGGGCTCAAATATCCATCTGAGCCTGTTCTTAGCTCTGTCATAACTCTTTGGAAGATTCTGTTTGCTATTGAAGATAATGATCAGTTGGCGAATCTACTTGTACACGATCCAGCTAGAAAAATATTAGTTGAGCTCACATTGATATACATGGAAGATGATGCAAGTATTGATATCTGGAAATCAAATTGTTCTATCTCTTATGTTACCAGATGAGATATCTTTCCCAAACTTATTTTTACTACTGCTAATTGCTTTCTGGCCAACAAGATTAAGAACTGTAATTCACTTGTCACTTCTAGGGGTATAGAAAACGTAAACTGAAAAAGTCCTCATGATTTTGTGAAGTGTATGTATTATTATTGTAATTGTATGTATTTACATTTATTATGTATGTTGATTGGGTTATTGTCCAATATACATTAGTTTCAGTTAACTTCAAATATAATTTCAATATCTTAGTTTAATTCCTGCGAGGGATTATTAATAATACTTGAGATAACATTTTCATTAGATATTTAAGACAATAACAAAATTCTCCAATATCAGTTAATAACGCATCCCTGGTACTTTTACTGTTAGACCATATATTTAGTAGGCTATGAGTCATTTTTTTAATTTCTGAGATTTCATTTCTGGAAAAACTAGTGAATTATACAATTTTAAGTTTAACCTTTCACAAATAACCTTTTGTTCCTTAGAAGTAACGGGTTGGAACCTAGGAAATGTATAATCTAGTTCAACCAACTTCTATAAGGTCTAAATCGGTATTATTTCTACTTCCTTGCCTGGTAAACTAATGTTTTGAACTTCCTTTGGGTATTTAACCTGCTCATACACAGTCTTAAATGATACTTGTATTTCTCTATTTGCTAACGGATTTGTTGACTATCTAATGGTATATTATTCGATTTATAACTTTCAAATTATTTTGAAGTATACAAATAGGAAGGTTTGATATAGCTAAATTTGTTTTTTTTCCTTTTAGACGATTCCTACTTCAATTTTCTTCATTTTCTACTTGCATTTTCTTTACTCTTTAAATATTTGTTTGCATAAGGACTACAAGCTAATTCACTACTGATCGTTTATGCTCAAGTTATTAGACTGGTGGAATAGTCAGGATGCTGATTAGTTGGAGCATAATACAATATTTCGTTAGAGCATGAAGGATGTTTACTGATCAGGGATCAATAGCATCTAATTTTATAAACTACATCATTTCCCTTAAATAATTTTAAGAGTTCTATTTGATTAGAAGTATACATATGTATAACAAATCGATCTTGCACAAAGTACTGATCATTACCTGGAATGGTGGACTCAGGTAGTAGATGATGGAAGTACTGCAAAGTAGTAGCTGCTACATCTTTTATGTAAGAATTGGGCAGGGAAATTCTTACATAGAAGAGGGGAATTGGTTCATTAACTAAACATTCAACATTAAAAGTTCTTCAGAATATGCATTATGTAAGCTGGTAATACCATTAGTATCAAACTCATTTTTTTGTTTCAATACCCACTATGAAAAAGCTCAAAATCTCTCCATTTAAACAGAGGTATTCTTCACCAAACATTTGGTAAACAAATTATGACCATGTTGTGTCACAACTAACCACAAAACTAACAGTGGACTACACTCAACAAAGCTATTTTGACCTGTGATACGTTAATTATTCATTTACACATTTTTTAAACGTACTTTCCACTTACGCTAACAGATGACGTCTTTTCGCTTAAAATTTTTCACAATTATGGCTTTTGTGAATTCTTACATAATAATAATAATACATTTATTTGGGTGAAAAGCTATTTCATACTATTGGCGATTATAGAATTTTCCCATCATAATATATCCACTTCCTTTTATCCCTGGTCAAAGTAGTGATCAGGCCTTATCTTTAATGCTTAGCTGTAAAATTTTATTTTCTCAATTATTTTATTGTAGATGTCGCATTTATATACTTCTCAAGTTCCACTACTTTCAATAGGGGATCATGGTAATTTTACTTTGTATTACAACGTTTCAATTCCAACCGAGGTTGATATCACCGAAGTTCCTCCATTCAATAATGTTACCTTCCTCTATCAATCTCACTTAACCCTCTTCCCATCCTTAAACTCTAGTACAGTAGGATATATTGCTGAAAACGTGGGATCTACTACTTATTCTATTAATTCATCCACATTGGCTACACAATTTATACATTTTTCTGTTGTTCACATTCCAGCTTTAGAAATACTCTCTATGGTAATTGGATGGTGTTATTTCTTAGCATGGTCAATTTCATTCTACCCTCAGGTTATCCTCAATTTCTATCGCAGGAGCGTTGTTGGACTTAATTTTGACTTCTTAGCCTACAATATCCTTGGATTTACATTTTACGCTTTATTCAATTCTTGTTTATATTGGTCTTCTGAAATTCAAGATATTTATTTCTCTCAGCACCGAGGTGGTGTTAACCCAGTAAAGTTAAATGACGTTATATTTGCAGTACACGCAGTCTTGATAACTCTGTTCACGATTCTTCAGTGTTTTTGTTTTGAGAGAAATGGACAGAGGATTTCATATATTGCTGTTACATTCCTATCCGCATTTTTTCTGATTGTAACAATAGCTGGTATAATTGCTATTGCTGGCAAGACCACTTGGTTGGTATTTCTTTATGTACTTTCCTACATCAAGCTCTTCATCACGCTTATTAAGTACGTGCCCCAAGCTTATATGAATTTTAAACGAAAATCTACAATAGGTTGGAGCATTGGAAATGTGTTGTTGGACTTCACTGGAGGCTCTTTGAGCATTCTTCAAATGTTTATTGTTTCTTATAACAATAATGACTGGGGGTCTATTTTTGGAGACCCGACCAAATTTGGTCTGGGTCTATTCTCAGTTTTGTTCGATATACTTTTTGTAGTTCAGCATTATGTTTTGTATAGAATTCCTGGGAAGACATGTTCATTTACAAATAAAAATATCGAGAAGGAACCTCTACTTCAAGCCAATTTGAATGTTAACAAAATTAATGCAACATGATAAATATATGTATTTGATTTATTTAGTCATTTATTAATCGTCTGATTTCCTATTCTTGCTTTTATTATTCTGCTAAGTTGTAGTTATATATTGATATATTATTCTGTATTATTTTACTTTATTTTGCTATAGGTAGGGTGCCCCATCCACAGCCTATTGCATTGTTGATTCCGACTTTCCTACATGAATACATTCATTCTCCTGGTGCTGAGAAATCTTGTCGACATGTTACATAAATCGCTTTTATTTTTGCATTCAGTGGAGTAGCGACATGTTGTTGAGTCATGGTGGTGCGCATATGGTGCGACATTTTCGATTGCTACTCTGTGTTGTAATTATCAGGCACTACAGTAAACATATTGGTTCTGTACCAAACCGCATAAAATTTCTTTGTTGGCTATATATATTTATCCTATTTATCAATGTACTCGCACTACCCCGACCACCCTGGTTACATTGTAGGTTGTAGATTGGCACCCAGCGCGAGTGGTCTCGACTATTTACTTCATTGGCCTGCCAAAAGTGCTGGGGTACAACCGTATCCCACTCAGTGGCGTAACTGTGGGGAGGGGAGGGGGGCTTGGTAATGCTTCCATTTTATTTCCTACATTTCTCGACCTCTTAAACCTCTACATTTCGGCTCTCTCGCTACACTCTCATACTTTTTGTAATAAACTTGAACATCAAATAAAAAATGATAATTTGTAAGATCCAATTGCTCCCCAATATTTTCATTTTGTTACATCACGGAGGCCACTATCATTGCCAAGAACCCTTATAGGAGAGCCAGCTCTGACACATATATTGTATTCATCCATTTGGCGCCAATTTCTTTGAATACTATTTACACCCTGGGGGAATCTACTATTTATCACTTAAATATTAGCTCATTTTGCAAACAGTTTTGGGTCCTTCTGCTCACCTCTTGACCTCTATATCATGCTATACTACCCTAATCTCAGGAATATACCTTGTATTGACCTACGAACAGAATTTACGTGACCTGTTATGGTTGGTATTATAAGTAACCTTATTAGTTATGATATTACTTACAGTGAAACCTCCATTATCCGAGCATGCCCTCTGATCCCAGTTCCTATTCCACTATGTACAGTTAAGGGACAAAAGTATTCGACCACACAAATATATTGTCATAAATTGTATACTCTTTCCCGCTCCTATATACTGTATAGTCTATATTCGTAGCTGCAATCTAGTAATTTGTATAGAATAACATGTTTTTCAAGAATTTCAAAAAAATATTTTCGATTTACACTTTTTGAAGGTGTTAATTATTAATAATTATTAGATAATTATTGATAATCAAAATATGTGGTAATTCAAAGCCTATTAAGAATCTATAATTTCTGACTTGATATTTGAATTCTACTTAGGCGAGTTACCCCAGATTAAAATTTCCAATGGGATTGAACAATTTTTACCAAAGTTATAGAAGAATTTCAATTTGTGCCACTTGTTGCAAAAAGTGACACTGGTGGCTGGAAAAAGCGCCACTACAAGGAAATCAACTAGGGTTAGGAGGAATAAGTCATAGTAATATTTTCGAATTATATTACTATGCTAACCCTTGAATTACAAAATAACCTCTTGGTAACGGCCACTTGTGCCCCTTGGGCAAAAGGTGGCACAAATGGCACAAATTGAAATTCATCTATAACTCTGGCAAAAATTGTTCAATCCCATTGAAATTTTAATCTGGGGTAACTCGCCTAAGTAGAATTCAAATATCAAGTCAGAAATTATAGATTCTTAATAGGCTTTGAATTACCACATATTTTGATTATCAATAATTATCTAATAATTATTAATAATTAACACCTTCAAAAAGTGTAAATCGAAAATATTTTTTTGAAATTCTTGAAAAACATGTTATTCTATACAAATTACTAGATTGCAGCTACGAATATAGACTATACAGTGTATAGGAACGGGAAAGAGTATACAATTTATGACAATATATTTGTGTGGTCGAATACTTTTGTCCCTTAACTGTATAAATGACCTCAATTATCCGAAAGACAGTCTCAGCGGGTTCGAATCTTATAGGTTGCAAGTACAGTCGTATACTGTAGCTTATTTCATTACCCTGTGCAAATGTATACACAACGCCGGTGGAACCAGTTACCAAATACCTGATTAAGCGGCTTCCACTGTACTATTAATTCAGTAGGTTTCTGCTGTAATTATTTCTCAATGATAACACCACTTATTAAAAAATTCAGTAACCAAAAGTGGTCAGGTTGAAACCCGACCCCAGTGGCTACGGCCCTATTAGACCAGGTCGGATGACATTTGGAATAGTTAATCAGGGCCGTAGCCACTGGTCAGGTTTCAACTTGACCACTTTTGGTCATTGAATTTCCCCAATATGGCACCACTCGGTCAGGTTGGCCAAGTTAACCTGATCACTCAGTCAGGTTGGTTAGGTCATAGCCTACTATATATAAGGCATCACAGTAACAATTGAAATATGTACCAGGGATGGGGTCCCCGATCTACTGTGAAAATGGTTATATCTTCTTTTATTGCCAATATGGTCAAACCTAGTCTACCAAAAATAAGAGAATTTGGGACCATGGATGCAATTGTGGATGAAATAGGGATGGATTTTCCATCATTATATTTGTCCAAATATATTTCGTCAGAAATGCAACAATTAGTATTTTAATTGTCAATATAACAATAGAACTATAAGAAAATTGCAATTGAGTCAAATTACAAGTACAAATAGATGAAAAAGAAAATTACTAAATATAGGATCTGTTAGCTGTTCTGCCAATGAAAGTACTAAGAATTAAATTTTTCAACTTTCGTTTCTCTAATCCTTTCGAAACTACCTTAGAATTATAATTTTTCACTTTCTTACCTATTAAACAATTCGCTTCAGTGAATACAAGTTTGCGAAGAATAGATGACCTATTTAACTTGCAAGAGGGGCATTGTTCTTTCCAACATCCATCATCAACAGCACACAAGATCCAATAGAATCTGCCTAGATGATCCTTCAACAAATATCCTCATCAATTCTGCATTTCCTTCGATAACAGTGAAAATATTCCAAACAGTGATTATAGAATCCGAGACAAGTTGAGAAGGATATTTTAGACCTCCACGATCAGTAATCTCAAGCCGTCTATCCTGAAATCTGGTTGATTCATGAATTAGGAAATCCTTATCAATTATTAATACATCTTGACATAAGTACATGGTAGACTTCGTTTCAGGTATTGGTGTGCAGCACATCCGGCAATGAAAGCTAATGATTGAATTGTTTGGGAACACACTCAATGCTGGATAGATCAGAAATTGCACTAAGGAAAGGGTCAAGATGAATATCAGTATCTGAAAATAGCTTCTCTTCAGGTGAAATGACTGTATAAATTCTTGTAATGAATTATTACATGATTCGGACTGATAGGAAAATAGATTTAGAATATTTGAAACCTTCAGACAACGTACAACTTCAAATATTTGAAGATATATGGGTAGCATTAGTCTCAGAAATATCAGATTCACTGGGATGTGTTGATTTAGATGTTTCACCAAATATAGTTCTATTTGTCGAATATCGCTTATTGAGGTTAGCGAAAGGAAACAAGGTTCTCCCTCACAATAAGCTCTAACACAGGGGTGGCCAACTTGCTGCCCGCAATACCTTAGTGTGGCCCGCAGAGCCTCGAGATGAGAATGAGTAATATGTACAATGGAACCCCAGAATTATGATCATATTGCTAATATCATCCTATTTTGATTTCAAATTTTGAAGAAACATCCTATTACATTCGATTAATGTGTATATGATAAATAATACTAGTGACAAATAATAACAATCTAGATCCAAAAATCTACATTTATGCTATTGGATCTAGATTGATATTATTTGTCATTTTAGTAATATCATACTATTTGTCATTCTTTAAAAATTTGAAATCCTACAGGAATAGGATGTTATTAGCAGGGATTCATTATTAGCAATATGATCATAATTCTGGACATACCGAATTTACGGAACGGAACGGAAAGTTCCGTAAATGAGGTATGTCCAGGATTTCATCCAGGCGTATGCAACGCGCCTACAGGCGCATGAATTTCAGCGAATATAGATCTAGGGGAGTTTTAGAGATGAAACATTGGCAGTATGAGCAGAGAGTGGAGTGAAAAGCAAGGATTAGTACCAAGGGTATGGAGATAGTGAAGTGTACGAATGAGCACCATCATATGCCTGACGTCAAGGCTCCGGGATGCTGACTTGGGACACAGGATAGCTCTCACCATGTAATCAGTGAAGGTATGCTGACATCATCAGAGGATACTGCTGCTAAACTACCTAAGTTGGACAGCCTATAGCGGAAAATACAGGATCAGCGTGTATGTATACTATCAGCCTCAGTTGAGACAACACTCTGGGAGAGTTGGTTCTACCTGCAAAATACCAGCGGACAGCCAAGGAAGAGCAGTGACTCTGATGCAGATGATGTACACGAATGCCTCATCTTTGAGACTAACGCAACCTCGGAATGCTGCAGCGAAGCAAGATGTGGCTAGCTGATGACACCTTCAAGACGGTACCTCCCCTCTTGGCCCAGGTTTATGTGGTACATGGACTTGGTGGAAGTGATAATCCTATGAAGACTGTCATTCGCTGCCAGGACTATTCATCAACTGTCCAACAAGGCGAAGTATGCCTACTTGAGGATGTGAATGCAGGTCCGCATACTCTGTCCCCCTTGCTCAGCCTCAGAAGATACACAGAGACTTTGAGAAGGGCGCGATTTCCAGCTTTGAGAATGTCTGCCCTAACACTGTAGTGAATTCTAGTCGACTACTTTGAGATGACGTATATAGGGTACACATTAGCGAGTAGATACCATATATCGGCGACGTACCTCATTCACCTGTGGAACTACTACATCGGCACGCCCTTTGGTCTCCCTGGTATAACCATTGCAGTAGTGGCATAGCACCACAGCTTCAATACCACAGTCGGATGCCATCACCCCGCCATATGGAAGTTCATCCTCGCCCTCAAGGGTGAGGAGGGCCTAGTGGAGGTCTGGCATATTAACTACCTTGCAGGGAAGCCATCAACCAAGCGGAGTAGGTCTCAGCCGAGTGATGAGCGTTGGATGCTCTAGTTCGTGAATCCTATTTCCAGGTCCTACTAAAATGGAGTTGTTGCAGGGTGTAGCACATATTTCAGTCTGGGAGCGGATTAACATATTAATCTCTAAAGTATTATATCGAATCAAATTTATTTGAGGGCTAGATACTATGGAAGAGTAACATCCGTTCTTAGGCTGAAATGATTTCGTGCATTTAAATGGAACTTCGCATTAGATGGTCTGATGGATAAATTCTCCGAATTTAGTATTCAGCGTTCCTCGCTCTGCTGAGGCCTCCTTTGCTTGGTTGGTGGCTCCTCAGCAAGGTAGTTAGCATGCCAAACTTCCACTAGACCCTCCTCACAGTTGAGGGCGAGGATGAACTTCATGTGGGGTGATGGTTGCCGACTGTGGCATTGAAGCTGTAGTATCATGTCTCTACGGAGTTCATAGACTATTTTTGCGTGATTAATAGACATTTAAGTGCGTTTAAACTTCAAGTGTGAATTATTTAATTTTCGTGTGTATTATTTAAGTAGTAGATATTCTTTTTAACTTACAAGAATTTATACAAAATCATGCAATGCTGAAAATATTTCGACAGTGTCTAATGTTGAAAGAGGACAATTACAAAAACCGGAATGTATATCAAGGAAGCAGTATCTTTTACCATAACTTGGAAAGAGCTGTTTGACAGCATTACATGTATTGTAACTGTTGGTGAAAGTATTAATTTTGTAGAACACAACTGCTTGTGGTAAACATTACAAGACGAACATTCATTTCTCAAATCCAATTCTTCCATTTATGAAAATTTAGTACGTTGTCCATAGGTCAGACATTGCATTTGGAAAAGTGGCAAAATGAAGTAAATTTACTAATTGATGATGCCTGCGGGTTGTCAACATTCTTCTATACATTTGCTATTGGAACTAAAGAGCTAGAAAAACAATGTACACACCTGCGATAAGTTCTAGTTGTTCGATCTCTTTGAGATTTTAGGAGGATTTTGGAACATTGACTAGTATCCAAAAATGCAACAATATTTTAACAACTATATATAAGAATGATCTAATAGTTTTAACTGGTACACTTTCAAAGTATATTGTGAAACGTTGAGCAAGGATATCTCTGTAATCTACATAGATATGTAATCGTAATCGCCTAGAACGAATAGTAAGTTGATTAGAATTTCGATATGTAGCAACGAGCAAACATACCTCACTCTACTTGGTCTATCAGTTTATCTCCGGCTAAACATTTTGAAAATTCAACTTATATTGTATATCCTTTCAACTTACCTTTATCAAGGGTACGAGATCTCTCCCACACCATTAGTTTTGAATCTAGCTTGTATACATGCCAAGTTATGAATTTTGAGACGTGAAAATGGCAGTTGAAAAGTTACTAGGAAATTGAGGAAGGAAAAACACCACCTTCCTATGGAAAATAATGCCCATTTGTTGTAAATAGTTTGCAAATTACATTACAAATAAGCATAAATAGCCCTTATACTCATAGTACAATATAGTATGTTTGATACCCATTCATACAGTAGCAATTCATGAGGTAATCTCATGGTACCCCCCTCAGGAACCCAAAATCTGGTATACAACGGTACGGGAAAAGATGACCTTTGGGAGCAAATATCATAAAAACTATGGAAGCAGGTGCTATGAAATCTTCACATCATGTTATACACATATAGTAGATACTATTCCTGCAATACTTCATATTTCATCAATTTTTACCACTGGTGTGTCTTTTTGGGTATACTTCACCCTTATGTTCGGGTGGTTTGAGGCCCAAGTTAGGGGGTGTCAGCCAAAATCTAAATATTTCAGAGAATATTTAAGATAGAGCTCTAAAAATTTACCACATCTTCGTAACATAGAGAACTATCAAAAATGCAATAAAATACATTTGGGGGTGGGGTAAAGGGGGGAAACTTGGAAATTCGTGGTATATTAACCTCTTAAGACTAAAACGCATTATAAATTTTGAAGTTCGATGGGACGAATTTTCCTATAGTTTGTTCAGTAGGATCCTATTTCTTGGCAATCTATTGTAAAATAATTGCAGTACACAAAAGATAGATCTGCACAGGGTCACATAAATTTCCTTAGAATAGCCTATGACGGCGTTGGTTGTATGAGCGAGACCTAAGGGCATGCCGGTATGGTATTTCCACAGGTGAATGAGGTACATCGCCGCTATTTGCTATCTACTCGCTACTGTGTGCCCTATATACGTCCTCTCAAAGTAGCGGACTAGATCGCCTATCTCGATCGTAAGGGAATGTCCATTACCACTTGGTCAAATAGATCGGATACTAGATTTGTCTGGCCAATGCTATGGCTGGTATCTTCCGGATGCGCATGGCTAGCTCTTCATCATGTGTGTAGGCAGGGTGCAGGCCTGCATATGGCTCCAGATATTCTGTGTGAGGTGGAAGTAGCAGCATTTCATCACTGTATTAGGCCAGACATCCCTAAAGCTGGAAATCGCGCCCTTCTCAAAGTCTCTGTGTATCTTCTGAGGCTGAGCAAGGGGGACAGAGTATGCGGACCTGCATTCACATCCTCAAGTAGGCATACTTCGCCTTGTTGGACAGTTGATGAATAGTCCTGGCAGCGAATGACAGTCTTCATAGGATTATCACCGCCACCAAGTCCATGTACGACATAAACCTGGGCCAAGAGGGGAGGTACCGTCTTGAAGGTGTCATCAGCTAGCCACATCTTGCTTCGCTGCAGCATTCCGAGGTTGCGTTAGTCTCAAAGATGAGGCATTCGTGTACATCATCTGCATCAGAGTCACTGCTCTTCCTTGGCTGTCCGCTGGTATTTTGCAGGTAGAACCAACTCTCCCAGAGTGTTGTCTCAACTGAGGCTGATAGTATACATACACGCTGATCCTGTATTTCCGCTATAGGCTGTCCAACTTAGGTAGTTTAGCAGCAGTATCCTCTGATGATGTCAGCATACCTTCATTGATAACATGGCGAGAGCTATCCTGTGTCCCAAGTCAGCATGCCGGAGCCTTGAAGTCAGGCGTATGCACAGTGGGCTACTAAGGTACATTAGGCCCAAATTCTTACCTTCAATTTATACCATTTTGAATTATGAATTAGATTCTAGATATTCAACAAGCGATATGTAAAGTATCAGATGAAACAGTAAGTATTTCTATTTTTGTGGTCAATCAAATGTAGGACTTCATTGCTGTCTTCTATGTTTATGCATACATTATATAAATGACTGAAGCTATTTCAGTAATCTGTTGAATTTATGATACATACTATTGTTCATTTACATGCTTTCCAAGCAAAGTGAGTGCGTTGAATTTGAATCTATCGTTGAATTTCTTCAGGAGCGAAAGAGTAATCAGATATTACGTATACAATACTGTGAAGATTTTGTAGAAATTTCTCTCAGCCATAAGCCATCCTGTTGGCAGCAAAATTTGTTTCCACTAGTTTCCACCCTGAATTTTTGTATGTATTCTTGTCAAGTAATATAACCATTATATTAAAAGTACAAATACCGCTTCATTGCGCAATATATTAAATATTGTCAAATTCCATTCTCACATCTACGTTGCTATGGTATAATGTAATGTAATTACATGGTAATTTTACACCAATATAACGTAATAATTATTTATATATACTGCACATCACGAGATAGCATACAAGTTCATTAATTTGATAACCTATTAAACCTCTAATCAACAATAGTATCTGAAAGCCCAAAACACGTCTTGACTTGGCTATCATATTGAAGGTTCACGACTATGATATCAATCAAACAGCAGATGAAGTGGTGCGTATACTAAATCTCGAGGAAGACAAGAGACATTCTGTATACTCTCTAATGTCTAAAGTATCATTTAATTTCAGAAAGAGTAAGAAATCTATTGAGAGCTTAGATGGTGAGTGTGGAATGCAAGTATTCCATGGACTGTTAAACCTAAGATCACCCAATCATCCCTTTCTGTTTCAGGCTGTAATGTAGAAAGCGGTGTTATATTGGTTCCAAATGTAGAGAGGAGAAAATCAATTGATGACATTCAAGTTCGTTCAAAGAATATAAGGCTTGATCAGACTGGGATACTTACTTCCATCCGTCAGTTAGCACAACTTGAAAATATTTCTGTTATTCGCTACGTTGCTCTCCTCTTGTATATTGTAGCTGTAGAACAAATTGGTTTTAAAGGCATCGCAAATATCGCTTGGAAATCTATAACGAAGAATTGATACCAGCCCTCAGTAACATAGTTTCACCAGAAAAATCAACATTCTTAGCATATCAACTTATGCTTAGGAAAGGAAAATGGAGATATCTTAAATATTATCTCCAATCAGAAGGCCTCGTTTTGGCAACTTGGGAAAAAATTAGTGAAATTAGAAAATCAATTGTTCAACATTCGACTGGTATCCAAATGTTTCCAATGCTATAGGGGTCTATAAATCTTACTCATCACATGTAATTTCTCTCTTTGACCGGTTGTTAAAAGAGTGTGTGCTAAATTTTCCTGCACCACACTTCTATCTATTAACACTCAAAATCAAGCATGGACTGGATGGTTCTGGATCTCATTCATCTCCTGGGTTATTGCCAGACTTGAATATAGACCGACGAAATTATATTGTCTTCATGGTTAGGTAATAGATCGATTCGGGATTGTTCTGTGGGAAAATCGGCATCCTAACTCCTGTTTTTCAAACCAACCAGTAGCACCAATTTGCCAAAAGGAGACTATTGACACTGTGATAGAATTGAGCAAGTTACTAAACCCTGAAATTGTTTCACTAAATGAGAATCGTTTTGATCACCTAAATCAGGCTTGTCCAACCTACGGCCAGCGGGCCACAATCCGGCCCGCCAACATGCTCGGGAACTGTTATCAGTTGGTGGCGATATTTAATTGAGTGAAACCTATTTGAGCGAACTCAATTAAGAGAAACCCAATATTGCAAAACCAAATTGAATGAAACCAATTTCAGAAAAGTGTGATTTCAATAACTTAAAAATCCTTAAATAACTTTGTAATTTAGTTTTGATTGAGTAATCATCTGTCACATAACTGGGTTTCTCTCAACTCGAACAGCTCATATAAATTCCAAATAATAAACCATCTTAAACAATATTAAAATAACTACAAAACAAATATGTCAACTCCCGTGATTAAAGCAAAGAAAAGGAAAATTGATAGTGAATGTCGAGTTTTCAAATCCTCATGGACATTAGATTTTTTCGTCGTAGAACACAACGAATACTTATTGTGCTTGATATGTCAGGAGAAGATAGCTGTATTCAAAGAGTATAATATCAAACGACATTACTCTACTAAACATGCAGATACATTTGACACGCTTACAGGTCAGGTGAGAATCGATCGGGTGAACCTGTTGAAGGATAGCATCAACAGTCAACAATCTTTCTTCAAAGCCGTTAAATTAAGTTCTGAGACAGCAACAAAGATCAGCTTTCTGATAACAGAAGCGATAGCCAAGAGTGGAAAACCATTGTCTGAAGGGGAATTTGTAAAAGACTGCTTAGACATATTTACATCTGTGGCATGCCCAAATAAGAAGTCGATAGTAGAGAGCATCAGTCTGTCACATCAAACTGTTGCTAGAAGAGTAGATGATTTATCATCCAACATTGAAATTTCACTAATTAAACGACTCAATGCTTGCAAATTTTACAGCTTGGCCCTTGATGAAAGTACCGATGTTAGCGACACAGCTCAACTGGCAATCTTTGTACGTGGTGTCACAGAAAATTTCGAAATAATCGAAGAACTGCTCGACTTATGTCCAATGAAAGGCACAACTACTGGGCAAGATATTTTCAATGTAGTAAAACATGTGTTTATGAAATTCAAACTTGCAGATGAAAAACTAAGTGGTTTAACAACCGATGGAGCCCCTGCGATGACAGGAAAGCATAAAGCTTTGTTAGCCTTATGCTCAAATCAATGACCTCTCCTGTTATGGCATACCACTGCATTATTCATCAAGAACAACTTTGTACAAAAACCTTAGATATGAAACATGTGATGGAAAATGTCGTCAATACAGTCAATTTCATAAGGTCGAAGGGACTCAATCACAGACAATTCCAAGTGTTTCTTGCAGAGATAGGATCAGACTATAACGATGTTATTTACTTTAGCCAAGTTCGCTGGCTCAGCAGAGCGTCCACTCTAGCCAGATACTGGTCACTACTTGAAGAAATAAAAACATTCATGACCATTAAGGGAAAGGATGTGAGCTTTCTGGATGATGATCAGTGGTTGAATGATCTCGCATTTCTAGTTGACATAACTAAGTATCTCGCAGATTTAAATCTGAAACTACAAGGAAGAAAACAATTCGTTAACAACCTGTATGAGCATGTCAAAGCGTTCATCAACAAATTACAATTATTCCACCAACAATTTATTTTGAAAAAGGTGGTACATTTCTCAACATTATCTTCAAGAAAAAGTGAGACAGTGAATCATGATAAGTATTCTGCACTGATCAACAGCTTAATCGATGAATTTAAACTAAGATTTTCTGATTTTAGTGACAAATTCGATGAAATGGAGTTGTTTGCAGATCCGTTTGGAACTGATGCCACTAATGCTCCTGAAATGTTCCAACTGGAACTAATTGAAATACAAAATAACTCGGAGAGAAAGAGAGCTTTTGCAGAGCATGACCTTCTGACATTTTATGGTCAATATGTTACATCGGATCTATTTCCTAATTTATCGCAACACGCCCTTAGGTTCCTTTCCTTATTTGGCAGCACGTATTGCTGTGAACAGCTTTTCTCAATGATGAAAAATGTTAAAAGCAAGTCTAGATCACTCCTGACAGACACTCATCTATCAGGAATATTACGGATTGCGATATCAAGTGTACGAGCAGATATTGACTCTTTGTGTAAACAAAAACAAAGTCAGATATCCCATTAGATATGTTCTTTATCATTAAAGTTTACTATAATTAAATAATACATATAGTGATTTTTCAATTCTGAAATAATCCGTATTAACGCCATCCCCAAATAAATAACATCATGCTACCTTGATATATCCAATGTCGTGCGGCCAACAAGTAGATAAAGAAGCCCTCATTTGGCCCGCGAACAAAAAAGGTTGGACAAGCCTGACCTAAATGGTCAGGTTCCAGTGGAAGTTAAAGCTTCAATGTTTGACGGAAAAACCTTAGCAACAATAACAGGTAAAGGAGGAGCGCCATGTATTGCCTGCAAAGCAACCCGAAGTGATATCAAGAGCATTACGAAGTTGTTTGCGGGTTTCCTTTAGATGGTTCGATAGAGGATATCAAAGAGACAATCGGTCAGTTAACCTCTGATAGAAAAGAGCTGATGAGCTACAATACAAAGCAACGGTGTGGAATTACACACGAACCTGCAAGTAGAATTGATGTATTTCCTGCAGCACCTTTACATTCTTACCTAAGGATTTTAGATTGGTTTTTGAACCTCATCTACCGAATTGCAGCAGGAAAGTCCAAGTGGACTGAAGATCAAATGGTGTGAGATTATCGAGGTTTAGTATGCAAGCGTATCCATGTGCTTACGAACTTATTATTCCACCAACCAGGAGGAAGTGGGAACACAAGCACTGGTAACATGGCAAGAACATTTTTTTCATATAAAAAACAGTGTTTTAGGATCTCTTTATCGTTTGTACCAATGTTTATGGAGATGCTCTGACAGAGATTCACAGAAATCTATCTGCATTGCTCAGAGTTGCTGATAGTAATGAAGTTGTCGATGTAGACAGATTTCGTGTGTAAGTCAAGAAACCTACATACTAATCTTACAAACCTTTCCCTGGGTATCTAATAGCAATACACTCCACAAATTCTTGGCTCATGCTCATGAGTTAATTGAGAGAAATGACAGGGTAGGATTGTGTAGTCTTTCTGAAGAAGGGTTAGAACAAGGACATAAGTTGATCCGAGAGTTCTCAACACATTTAAGCAGGAGATCAGATTTTCTAAGTGGGTTAAGTGAAGTTGCAATGAGACTCTACATCTATGGTTGTCCAATTCTGAATGAAAAATTCAGAAGGATCATCATTTGTTCCACCTGTGGTCAAGTAGGCCATCAAAAGAATTGTGTAAAAAACAGGCAAGGTGAAAACGTTACAAATAATATTGATAATTAAGATTCTTTCCTTCAAAATTCCATAGATGAACTCTTCTTGCATTTAACATTAATTCGTCAGTAAGATATTCTTATTTTAGTTATTCTTCAGTTACCATAGCCATAATATATTCATATTCTATTTCTTTTAATACATCTCAGTTTAGTGTATATCTAGATTTCTGTATTACTGTATATGGTAATTAAGATTACGTCATATATTGAAAACCTGATGTGATACAACAAAATTGAAATCAACAAAAGAACTGCAATAGTCGACTTACTATACAGTAATAATGTATTTTATAAGCCTATCTCTAAAATTGAACGCGTAAAACCCTAATACTAGTAATTCGCAATAATAGCCCACTGTGCGTATGATGGTGCTCATGCATACGCTTCACTATCTCCATTCCTTTGGTATGAATCTTCACTTTCTCTTTCCTCTCTCTCTCCCTGCTAATGTGTCAAATCTCCTCTTCAATCCTGAGGGTGCAGCTACCAATTGGAGTGGGCGATGGTCAAGATGTGGCAGCTGAACCCATGCAGTTCTTCATTTCCAATTCGCATCGCTTAGTAGTCTTGTGGTTTCACTGTGTTGATGAATTCTATTCCATAGTATAGTGACTCAGTTCTAAATGGGGACTTAGTATATAAGTCTATCTATCTATCTATCTATCTAATCATGTTTTCGCTCTGCTGCTCACACCTTTAGAGATTTTGAAGCCAAATTTGGCATGTGTACTCGTAGTGACATCTAGTTGCGCACCTCACATTTGAAAATTTCCAATGTGTATATATTTTTACACCTTTTGACATCTCTGTATTTTAGCTCAATCATATTATAGAGATATACAACTAGGCATTGATGCATAAAATTCGTTTTGATGGAGTGTATGTAATATGTTAGCACTTTAATGTATTCGTATTGAAGTAGACTGCAATTCTAATTGTCAATACATTCTATTAAATATATGTATAGACTGATTTATCATATGAATAATCAATTTTCACACCTTTTGGTGAACCTTTTCAAAATTATCCTAGAGATTTGCTTCCACTTGTTAAATTGGGGTAAACAGGGACTTAGAATTCGAATTTAACATAATTAATGTCTAACAAGATGTGTAAAATTCAATTTTATCTTTCTTTGCTAGAATTGTTATTTAGTAAATATAAGTATAATCCACAAAATTCATTTGATAAATTTAAGTCTGCACAGACGGTGATCTAAGAATTTTAGTGTTCTTCCTATTACAACACAACTAGTATTATATAAGTGGCCGATACTAAAATGATTGTTGATGTCCAGCCGTGTCACCTTTACTGCCTAGACTATTAGGACTAGGGTCTTGAAATATTTTTGTAATTGGTTTGTGTATTTTTCTATCTATTTGTTAATTAATTGATATTAGGACAATATTTATCGCTCCAAGTACTAGTAAATATGAATGTTAATCAAGAGAAAATTAGGGAACATATCGACAAAACGAATGAATTATTGTGTTGACAACATTTCCACTTAACCATCAGTGTATTCACGCTAGGATGATCCCTAACCAACCCTGTGTCGGTTTGCCCCTATTGGCATAAATATCTAGATTGTTAACCTTCCATATATAGCAACCATATGATGCTAAATGCTGACTTGTGCATGGTGCACTTTAGTTATATACACGCTAATTAATGGTAAATAATATATTCGCTTGCTTGGTTAATGAGAGGGTACGGGTGAATAAGACACTAATATGTTGGTCAAAAGGAAGACTCATTAAATTACAATATTTAAATGTTAAATGTGGCAAATAAATGAGAGACAATAAAGTATGGCCTGTAAATAGTATGTAGAAACATAGACATGTAAGGAGGAAACAATATGGAGAGGATAAAGCGAATTTGATTGTACATCTTTATTCCCTCTTACTCCTAAGTCAGTGCTATCGGAGGTAAAAATTCTGGACAATATTGTGTAACATATAAATTTATTGCGAAGTTAATTTAGTAATACTATAAGACGGGCTCATATATATACTCGGCAAAAGTATTCCTCATAAATGAGTAATGCTTATTGGCTTGGAAAATTTCGATTGATTACTAGTATGTACGTAAATTGAGTCGTTGTTTACATGAATATGTTGCATCAGGACTGATGGAAGCAAATTAAAAGTTGTCAGGCAGATTGGAATGTACCCTATAGTTAAGTACAAGCCCATGTAAAAGTGCTCAGGACTCGGATAATCGGGATATCCGCTTAAACCGGACAATGGTTTGGGAAAAGATTTTTACATAGATAAATCGTCGGATAATTAGGACATTGAATCGGTTAATCGGGATTGTATATCCGATTAACTGAATATTTGAAAGTTCATAATCGGTTATTCAGGATTTCTTATCCCGATTAACCGAGTATGAATTATATTCGCTTAATTGGGATTTCTATCCCATTTAAACGATTGTATATTTAATCAGAATCATTGTAAAATGGTTTATTTTAAAACTAAGAATTTGAATATTATCTAGAACCATAACAATACAACACCAATGCGATTACCATTTACTAACCAAGATTATTAAAGTTGCTCACTCGCCTCAGGTTCTATTGGCTATTCCACCGTGTCTAATTCCCTCAATAATGACCAGACTGTTGGATATCCAAACGTTTTGCATGGGTTGCAGTAATAAGCACGTGCATATTATTTAAACTATATTTAGTTAATTTCTAAGTATATATCGTAACGCATTTTATGACCTCTTGAAGCGGAACTATACCCTTACTACAACCATTCTCTACTAGACCCTAGATAAATCAGGATTAGTAGTATAGAAATAAGATATATCTGGTCATGTGACCATGAAAAACTAGTTTTGAATACTTAAATAATCGTAATCGGTTAATCGGACAAAATATTGACTCCCGAGGTGTCCCGATTAAGCGGCTTCAACTGTATAGGTGTATTTATGTATATTTGCATATATATTTATATGTTTGTATGTCCCTGATTGATTGAAGAAACTGGAAGACCCCAGGGCTAATTTTTGGCATACAGGGGTATTTTGGGCCTTGATCGGACAAGTTCGAGTATTGGTCGAAATTTCACACCTATGACGAAATCAGCTTTTTTGATTCTAGAAAAATCACATTCTTTACCACTGCTCAGCCAATATGCATGATAGAAGTTTGGAATTGAATCACAGGTACCCCTTAATATGCCACACGTTCTGACGTCATCATGACTGTATAAAAATATCTATTCTCCAAATTTCGATATTTTTGAAATAAACAATTTAAATTTCTACAAAATTTAATCCCGTCGCGTAGTGACAAAAAGCATCAAGAAATGTAGCTGTTCAATACTTTGCTAACCTGAGGCCCTAAGCTGTCGCGCAGCGAGTATACAGTGCGTTCGGAAGTTATTGGCAATAAATACTATTTCATATCCTTACAAATATTCTAAAACAACCTTTTTAGTCTTCTAAGTTATAACAACATATAATATACCCCACCTAAAATGTATGGATCGACTGACATTCTAAATTTCTGCATTATCTATCCCAAATGATCTTTGACATTAAATATGTGCTTATTATTTTTGTTCACACATTTTAGACCCATATTTTCCGACTTTCACTGACAATATTTTTCCACAATTTTGGTATGAAGGCTCAGGAAAATAATAGAATCAGAATAAAGGAACTCTTTGATGCTGGGATAACAAAAGCGACTGGAATATCGAGACGACTAGCTATACCCGAGCGGACAGTATATCGTGTTTTGAAGTCTATTTCTAACAAAAAGAGCTTGACTCATAAGAAAGGAACAGGTCCGACCTCAAATATTGCACAAGTCTGATAGGAATAGGATTATGGCACTCGTTGAACACAATTCAAGGATCACTCTGAATTAATGTCTAGCAAAATTGAGTACTCCGGTTCCCAAAGCACACTATCGGAAGAAATGAAGGGGAGAGGCTTATAATATCGCCAGGCAGTAAGTATTTCACCTTGTCACAACTCCATATTTACTAAACGACTAGAATGGTGTAAATTAATGAGGGGTCAGAACTGGTCTAACGTGATCTTTTCTGATGAATGCTCAATATCGATGAATTCAGGCAAGATATATGTATGGACAAAGAAAGGACAGCCCATTAACCTGCCAACTTTCAAACATCCATCGAAGCTCCATATTTGGGATGGTATTTCGGTAATGGACGAAACAAATCTTAAAATTTTCACCGAAAACTTCAACCAGGAAGGATACAAAATAGTTCTAAGTGAGTGACTTATACAATAAGCTAATGCTTTCCGGAAATCAATGGGTATTACAGGAGGGTAACAGTCCTATACATACAGGAAACGCAGCAAAGGCTTGGAAACAGGAATTTGTCGCACATCAGATCGACTGCCCCTCCAATAGCCCCGATCTTACCCAATCGAGAATCTTTGGGCTGTACTAAAGAAGAGACTCCTAAAAAAGAGATATACAAACTCAAATGAGTTGAAGAAAGGTATTTTGGAGATATGGAACATAATTGACCCTGTATTTTTAAAGCCATTTTGTCTATCAATGGACAATAGAATTCGGTTATGCCTCAAAGGTCGAGGTAAAAAGATAAATTATTAGCTATATGTTAGTTACTCATGTATATTCTATTTGAGGGAGTACCGAATTATTAGAAAACATATAATTTTGATCATTCTTATCATAGATATTGAATGGAACAAAATCAAATTCAATGCCAATATTTTCTGAACGCACTGTAAATATATACACATATAGATTAATTGCGTTTTATAGTATAAGTTACATAATTCATTAAACTCATCTATAATATGTGTTCTCTCTTTTTGAACCTCAATACCTCTCGAGATTCAGCAGCTTTTCATAGAACTGCCCTAACTAACGGTTAAATGAGCTATCCAATTATATATCATTGTCTGGTGGACCCACGCAGTATATTTTATAATTCGAAGTCTCGAAAGGCGATGTCGATTTGGATTTCTACGAAGTGGACTAATTAGACAATGATTTATGCAGTCCCACCCTTCCTCCCTTCAACAAGTGGAGTGATGGAATGCTAGAAGCTGGAATACATATACTACCCGACCTATTATGTAGGAATTTTTTTCTATCACTCTATCAGCTTCTCTCAACTAATTCTTTAACGAACCATCCTGGCCATTTTCATATTCTTGAATTTATAACTAGTTTTAAGTAGGATTGTATGTACTTTGAATGGAATTTATGCGATAAAATGAGCTTTGACTCTATATATGCAGTCTTTTTGAACGTTCAAATAACTGGTCATAGGGTATACCATAGAGTAGCGTTTCTTAACCTGGGGTGCTGGATAAGGATTCTACTATGTGCTGTACGATGTTTTTGTTTAGGTTCTAGATAACATTTCAGGCTGGCAGATGCTTCAGGATAAATATCGAAACATTCAGCTGTCTTTACTACATATAGTATTGTCTGGCTATAAATTAGTTGTATTTAACTTATATTTTTCTTTCTATGTTACTTACTTGAGTTCTTTTCTGTCACAGATTTGTGATAGGGAATAATTATACTGGTATGGAATCCAGTTCCATGGAACTGAACTTCAATATAAGGAAATCGGTATTTAAAACGAACCCATAAGCTGAAATATAAAACTGTGCGTAAAGTAAAACCAGTTCAGTTCTAAGGAACTGGATTCCATATAAGTATTTTTGTGAGTTAGGTGTTCGTGATATCTAAAGTTACATTTTCTTTCTGATTGAGTTGGATTTTTAATGGAGTAATCTAAGTAAATACAATCAATTATGAAACAGTGCATTTCTTGTCTGATTTCATCCTTGTTACAGAGGGGCACTGTAATACTTGTAGTTCCATGTAAGGGCTGCTGAAGTGCTAAGACTGACTACAGGGGGTGCTGAGGTATGAAAAGGTTAAGAAACGCTGCCATAGAGTAACCGATTCCTATTATGAATACCGTTAATTAAATCGTTTCCGGTTTTGGTCAGAACCGAAATATACCGGGCAGTTTGGCCTGTTTTGGGTTAAATCAACCCTGTTACGACCCTTAAATTCCTCATTTGACTAATTGCTTTTTACTATTAGAAATAATGAGTAGTCTACATTCAGGACTAACATTGGATGATGGGCTTCAGAATTCCTTCGCAGATGCTCGCAAGGGTCTCTTGCGCATCGTTGTTGTAAGAATAGAAGGAGAGAAGTTGGTCTTATCCTTTTCGCAACTTCCTCAATTAGAATGGGACATAGAGTATGACGAACTTGTGATCCCATATGTGAGTGATGAAGAACCTCGTTATATTTTCTATAGGCTTGATGTAAAAAACTCTTTTGGTCAATATCAGTGGTTGTTTTTAGTCTTTTCACCAGATACTGCCACTTCTAGACAAAAAATGTTGTATTCAGCTTCTCGCTCGATTGTGAAGAAAGAATTTGGAAGCGACAATATTAAGGTAGAAATTTTTGGTACCGAGAAGAAAGATCTTACTCTAGATGGCTATCGCTCTTTCCTCGAATCAAAGGAAGCTCCTAACCCGCTAACGGTGGAAGAACAAATCTTAGTTGACATGGAGGTGAACGAAACACGAGGTGCCGGTACTCAAGATCGGAGCTCTCATATAGGAGGACTTAGTTTCCCTATACAAGAGGAATTTTGGAGTGAATTTAAAGCATTCAAGTCTGGGAATATCAACTTTATCGAAGTTTCTATTGATATATCTAGGGAGAAAATATTATGCACACTAAGCGGAAATAGGTCACCAACAGAATTGAAAGACACTTTCCCTCCTAAATCTCCTCGATATTATATCTACAGGTTTAATCACTCTTATGAAGGCGCTTCTGATGATCCGATAATATTTGTATACTACTCTCCTGGATATACCTGTAGTATAAAGGAACGCATGTTATATTCTTCCTCAATATCTGGTTTTCTTTCACAAATTCAGGATAAAGGTTTAGATGTTCTTAAGAGAATTGAGTTGAGTACTGATGATGAATTTTCTGAAAAATCTTTACTCAATGAAATCCATCCTCCCAAAATGGCACCTGCTAACAATTTCTCAAAACCTAAACCTCCTCACAGAAGCAAGCATAGCCAAGGTGTCCGTCCTAAGGTAGAAGACTGTATTAATCCTGAGTTTGGAAATTTTTATAATTAGGAATACTCTTCTAATAGTGTAACTTTACTAACATTGACTTAGGTTCTTCTATATATTTATGTATATATCGTAAAGCATCCTTGTACTATACTAGTTTGGATTTCATTCTGTGAAATTGCTGTAGGCAACTTTGTGAGTGAGTGAAACTTTATCGACATGTTCAAATATTATTGTATACAGTAATCCATTAGCTACATGATAGAAGGGCATATATATCATCAAGAAGGCTGATTAAGTTTTCCAATTTAAGCCATATACTTATATACTCTATGCCTGTGTTTTTCAACCTTATTCGAACAAAGTCACACTTATTTCATCTATAAGTTTCAAAGGACACCTTTAAGGGTGAGTTCTGTTGTATGAGATATTATTGACCCGCTATAATAATGACCGCATCTATTAAAGGAACCATGGATGCCTAAGGGGTCATTAATCTACTCTAATCTCAGTGAGATATTGACCCCCCTTATCACATTAAGTTATTGTCATCACTGGATGACATCATCATATGACATCTACAAAATATATTGTCATTAAACCACAACAAGCACCGAATGTTCAGCGTATATTTCGTTGTTGATTTGATGATTGACGAGTATTTGATTTGATTCTATTACCAGTGTCAATATCATTCAGTAAGTAGATAATAGATATAGTGTTTGGACGAAAACTATCTCATGCAACAGTCCTAATATCATATAAACATGATGTTAGCATTTCCTAGAATTATACCATGTACATGTAATTGATGGTGTTTAGGAGATCTTTTTCTTGACTTCTTGTACTGTCATATCCTAAGGCCAGAATCTAAGCTCCTGAAAGCATATTAAACAAATTTTTTGACAGTGGTATTTTGGGTATCCGATTAACAATATTCTGAGGCATATATATGTGCTCCGATACACCGTTGAGAACCACTTCCCTATAAAAATGTAACTACAAATAACCCTGAGGTCAGTTTTTCCATATCAATTCACAGCCATAATATCTTGTGACTAGGTGACCCAAATGGCCCGTATAAAATATACTACCTTATAGACTAGAATCTTTTACCATAATTTTACTTGCGATATGGTATTTGTTCAATTTTCGCACGCTTAGACATTCTTTCCTTTCGCACATTTCCAGTTACAATTGTCTGTCTGGATGACATATCTAAATACTTCCCTAACTACCTGGCCGCTCATATTTCCCTATACCAAGTTACACCAGTCAGTTATAATTTATACTGTCAGATTCGCTTACTATCAACCCGTCTACACTTAAAAAGATTTTTCGTCTTGTGGGGGTTCACTTTAAACGACCCTGACAGTATCTAGAAAGCCATTGATCAAATAACGTTGAATATGTCGTTGAAGGAAGGCCTAACATATTCACTCAAAAATCTCTGGTTAAAGAACAGTTACCTTTGAAATTATGTAAGGGTAGTGGGCGGATATCAGGAGATTCCCCCACAATGGGGTTCTACTGTATGATTATAGTAAATACGTATATTTGATTCAATATGATACGATTGGTATGGTCTATGGATTAAGATTTTTAAATTTAAAATTCAGGGCGAGGACTGTGATCGGCGGACCGCGTTTGATACATTTTAAACAAAGTATCCTACTTAATATATATATATATAAATATAATACTAATTTAGGCACAGATATCAGGAAGTATAATCAAAGTAACAAGGGAGACTCAAAATAATAAGCGTCCAATCATACAAATTCGTTGAAACTAGATAAGCCAGAACTTTGGTAGAATAAAGGGTAAATTTGATATCTCCACCCAGGTAGCTTTGATTTAATTATTATGGAATGACCCACCAGCGATGATTTTTGGCATACGAGGGTATTTGGGCTTGGCACAGATTGGTACGAGTCCTGGATAAAATTCACACCTATGAAGAAATTTAACGTAACTGTCACCATTTTGTACTTTCGAAAAATCACATTATTAGCCATCCTCGGCCAAAATAATGTTAGGAGGTTTAAATTTTAATCACAGGTACGCCTCAATATGCTAAATGTCCTAAAGTTATCACTGGCCAAATGCTAACTCATCATGGAATTACCATTTAGATGTAATTTGGATGAACCATGGTTATTACACTTTCTGCTATTTTATACACTCGAGGCACGAAATGTCGAGTATTCCCCTTCGCGTAGCCACTAAATGCGCTAATAATTTTACCTTTAATACTTAGCTAACCTACGGAAATAAGCTCTCGCGACCTAGCAGGCGAAGCGCGTGTGCTCGAATTAACGAGGTTCTACTATATATTCTTATTGATGGCTTGCATTATTCGTCAGAGATATCATGACTTTCATTCAACATTTATGATTAATACATTTACTATCAAATTATCAAAAGAATTAATATAATGAGACCTAAGATTGTTCGTTGAATATGCAAAATTGTTAAGAAATTTGCTTCTCACCAAAATTTCAATTCATCATATTTTTTCTAAATTTAGCTCAAAAATTCATTATTCAAGAAATGTTTCGTAAAAGTCCTCACTTTTAGGGGTAAATTCAATGGTGTGAGGCTTAATTTCCATTTTAGTATTCCCATTCCCCACTTATAGAGGTTCTCAATTTATAGGGGCCCCACTTACAGAGGTTGCACTGTACTTGCCAACCTTAGTGAAGAAAACTCTAGACTGAAGGAACTAATTGCCTTGACATCGCGGGGAAGTATCATATTTGAGTTAGACTGGACAAAGTAAAAGTAAGACAATTAACTTTCTACAAGGCATCAAAGGATGACATAGTTTAACAAATATATGCTTACTTGATACATTTTTAGACACATTTCTGAATATTTTAGCGTATAACGTTTGTTAACTTGTACCAAAAATATGCTGTAAATTTAGTCCGGCCTAAATGTACCGTTTCTGTAATACCGAAATCACATGGAATTTGTTCCATCCTGTTGCGTAACCCAGGTCCAATTACTGACAGGGCTGTTTGAGTGCTAGAACATAGTCAATTTTGAGTATAAACGAGTTTGATAAGGTAAATATATGATTATGTAGTAAGTCCACATTCAAACATTGTAAAGAAAGTTGTTAATCAAATTTTCCCATAAATGGAAATCTATACTATTAAAACGAATTAATCTGTACTAGCGCGCTTCGCTAGGTCGCTGTATGACAGCTTAGTGCTCCAGGTTACGTGGCTTAAGTATTCTAATTTAAACGGCTAATTTTATAGTGTTATTAGTATACTCGACACTACGTGCCTGGAATTCACAGAATAGTTAAATCCAAATTACATTCAACGGTCTTCTATTGTGACACTGGTGATGCTATGTCGCTTTTTGTTAGTAATCGCGGCACTTCTTGCGTCGGGTACTTTGAAATTCTGAAATTTTTAGAAATTTGGATTTTTTGTACAGTCATGATGACGTCATAATCCCATTATGAGTAAGCTTTAGATCAGAATCAGGACATCAGGACATTTGTCACATTGAGGGATAGCTGTGATTGAATCATGTATTTTAACTGAGGATTGGTTAATATTGTGATTTTTCGAAATTCCAAAAAGGTGACAATGATGTCATAATTTCGTTAAAGGTGTGAATTTTCGTCCAAGACTCAAACTTGTCCAAGCCAGGCCTAAAATACCCTTGTATCAGGGGTGTACAGGGCGAAGGCGCTTCATTCAAGAAATTTTTCGATTTTCTAACTATATTTTTCAGTTTAAAAATTAGAGTTCAATATTATAGTTAACATTTTATTATCAAGTAAAATTTTTTTTGGATTTCCAATTTTTGTGTTTGTCTCGTTCCCATGTGATCCCGCATTTTCCCTTACAAAGAACCAAAAAGGACCGTCGAGTAACTTGTGCAAGAAAATGCTCTCCGAGTATAAAGACTCGGAACCAAGAAGGCGAGCAGAAATCATTACTGGTGACGAGACTTGGATAAGATACGAGGAGCCACTATGCAAAGAAACAAATAATGTATGGATCGTAAAAGGTGAGGCGCCTCCTCTCATTCCTAAGGTGGACTTCGGAGATCAGAATGTCCTGTGTTCAATTTTCTTTGATGCATTATGAGTTTAAAATTTCTTACTTTTGGGAATATTTTATTTTGAAAAATTATACGAACAAGTTAGCAGACTATTCAACAAGGGTGAATACAGTCATTAATTTGATTCGCTTATCATCATCAGATCTAAACGAAATTAGTATCATTGGAAAAAGGAGAGTTGAACGTTTTACGCAATATGTTTTTATTTTTAGTTACTTTTTTGGTTAAAATTTTTAGAGTCACGACCCCCTTGAACTTACATACCTAAAAGTCAGAATTAGATTCTGAAATTCTATATGCATACTTTGGTGATATGGACGTTTATGAAAATTAAATTTCATTAAGACATATTAACAACTCGCGGAGCTAGAGGAATTCAATTTTTAAGTCGGGAGTGACAGTGGTAGGGGATGGATGAATCATAAAGTAGAGACAGTTCAAATTCAAATTTCTTGCCCTAAATCTGCCTGATTTTCAATTATTGTTATGCTATCAAAAGTTAAGATATATCCTTTTATAACAATATCGATATTTCCGTGAAACAGTAAAATTATCACCAGCAACTGACTGCAAAAATCGATTATTTCTCCGGTTTTTGGGTATTAAGAATTCTATCTTTGAGTTCGATTCTTGAAGTTATTTCTCAATCATAACCCCTTCAAAATTTATAGATACCTTCTTTCGTAACTTAAAATTCAATTTCCTTAATAAACAGGAGGGCACTAGCACTTAAACAACAGGACAAGACATTTTCAAAGAAGTAAAAATGTAATGATGAAATTCAATCTAAGTTCGGACGAAGTTTGTGACATAACAACTGATGGAGCCCTGCGCTGATAGAAAAGCATAATTCTCTAGTCTAATGCTTAAATATGTATCTCATGAAGTCATTACACATCACTGCATCATTCACCAACAGCAACCGTGTGCAAAAGCCCTAAAGATAAAACATGTGATGGAAAAAGTCAATTTCATTACATCTAAGGGAATCAATCACAGAAAATTTCAGGCCTTTCTTGCAGAAGTAGATCTGACCACGACGATGTCATTTATTTCAACTATGTTCGCAGGCTCAGCAGAGCGGCCACTCTTGCCAGATTCTATTCCCTACTTAAAGAATTAAATTCTTTATGTAGAGCAAGGAAAAGTATGTAAGCTTTATGGAAGATGATTAATTGTTGAAAGACTTGGCATTTCTAGTTGATATTACCGAGTATCTCGCGGAACTTAATATGAAGCTACAAGGAAAGGAGCAATGTGTCAACAAACTGTATGAACATGTAAAAGTGTTCATTCAAAATTAGAATTGATTCATACACAGTTGATTAACAAGAAAATTGTACATTTCACAACTCTATCTACTAGGGATGGAACGATAGTGGAGTATGAAAAATATTCTGCTCTCATTGAAATTTTAAGAAACGAATTTGAACTAGGGTTTGCGGATTTCAGTGAACACTGTGATGAACTCAAACTGTTTTCAGATCCATTTAGGATTCATGTCAATGCTGTTCATGCCATGTTCCAATTGGAACTAATTGACATTCAATATGACAGTGATTTTAAGAGGGCTTCGCTGAACATGATCTCCGAGCATTTTATCGTAAATGTGTTACCTCAGCGTCCTATCCAAATATTTCACAATTTGCACTTCGTTTCATTGTACTGTTAGGCAGTACATATTGCTGCGAACAGTTTTTTCGAGAATGAAAAACGTTAAAACAAATACGAGATCTAAATTGACAGACGAACATCTCACCGAATACTCCGTATCGCTACATCAAGCGTACCGGCAGACATTGACAAGCAAAAACAATTCCAAACATCTAATTAAATTTCCACAGTAAAGTAAAATATAGCTATAATTTAAATTTGATTTAATGAATTGCAAAAATTATCAGTTCACAAGTATTAATCGGAACTTTATGTGCAATAAAGTTGGAATGTGGCCCCTTGTTCGAAAAGGTTGGAAACCCCTGATCTAGAAGAACGGGATTTTGGTAGCGTATTACCTTGAATGAGAGGCACCCTAGAATAATCGCCCGAGGCTCCGATGGTATAATAATGCTTAAAGTGAATCTTACTTCTTCTAAAAATGATTATCCTACTGTTTGTAAGGATAAATACGCATTATGCAAGCACATTGATATGATTATATCGTAATTATCGTGTTTACAAAATCGAAAAATCCCTCTCAAGGAGCTTGAAATTAATCATCGCCCGGCTATTATTCGAGGTACTATGGTATGTGAATTACCATATTCCTTGAATAGTAACCTCCTTGACATCCTTAGCATTGGCGTAGCAGCAACAGGATTTTTAGGGGCACAGCCTGTCAAAGTATATCCAGTTTTTCCACTATTCCTTGGTATGATTAATATATTCAATAATTTTTGGGGGCCAGCCCCCCATCCCTCCCCGGCGCTGCGCCTATACTCATGAGGGGTTAAAAAAACTGATAACACAGGCCAACAGTGATGACCAAGAAATTACAGATATTTGAGAACAATAGGGTCTTTGTAACACCTAAATAATCGGAGAGATCTCTGTATAGCCAAAACTGTTAATTTTGGGAAGGAAATCAAATAATAGGCACAATAGTGAAATAAATAAAATACAAAATATGATTTATGGAGTGTTTTTACCTGTTCCAGTTGTACAGAGCTCGTTTAGATTAAGTGAGACATAATTACACTTAAGGTCGACAATTCGAATAATTTCGAAATTTTAGCAATTTCCCCATTTTTCATGATGAATATAATAAAATTGTGACGTGCTGTACTATATTGGACTACATATTCGGAATCAGCATATCAAACTTGATACAAAACATTAGAAAATATTTTGATGAATATACACTGTTGACCTGTCTAATTAGCTATTGAAAATCTCCCTTCCTCTGTAAATAGAAATAACTACTGTTTAGACTTGCATGGCTGTAGGAAACACTCAAGTCGGTTAGGTTTCAACCTGGAAAATATTCGGAGTGCTAATAGGAATAGTATTTGTCGATCGGGCTAATTTTGGTGACTCTATATGTATATTTCGTATCGGTCAGCCTGACTAATCGAAATATGTTTGATGTTCTTGACTTAGGATACAAAACATAAGCTATAAATTAGTATATTCACGAATTAACCTACTTGTTTACAAATACAATAACTACTCCTCAAGGGCCTCGAAATAATTATCGCCCTAGCTACTATTCGAGGCATCATGATATGATATCACTGCTCACTATTATATACATCTATTCCTCTGTTTTAATAGCCATACAAAATGATAATTTTTACAGCTGGTAAGTAAATATTTTCATTATCGAGATTGATGCTTGAACACTGTAATGCTGCAAGTCAATTATAGAGTTGGAACTCTATAATTGACTTAATGCAAGTGTCCAAATGGAAGAGGTAAGAAGGTGACCACCATTCGGTTTCTCATAGGTTGGGGTCTATGCCGCCATTTCAGCAGCTTGCTTCACCGAATGCACGTTTATCAGTGGCGTATGAGGAAGGATAAATACACCATCTCCGCAAGGCGGAGGTGCAGAGGAAAAAATAAGAGGCCTCAATAGGCCACAATTTATAGTAGGTACTGTATTTGTTTTTCACAGTTCAAATACAGTTACCTTCCACGCAGTAATCTTACGCCCAAGCAAAAGCAAATTTAACTATTTTGTATCTAATGAGAGGAATAATAGCTCAATTTCATATTTGAGCATTTGACTGTGAAAGAGAATTGTTGGGAGGCGCCAAGCCCCCAGACCCCCTTACCGTCGCTCGCCTTGTGTCCCATCAAAGTTTCGCAAAGTTTCATATTAACAATCTGCCTCCTGAAAGATGTCTGGCTTTCCCCTGGCAATTATCTTCATATATTTAGAAGCATGATTAATGTAATGACTGAATGGAAAGATAGTAAATGGAATGAAATAAAAGTGGATAATGAGAAAAACTGTGATATTCGACTGATACATCACTGAAAGATCTGCAAAACTCCTTTGTTGTCTTCTTTGCAGATTCGACATCTAACCTTAAGATTCAATAATCGAATGGCACACGTCTCACATAAGCCTCCATGCACGGAATTAACATGTAAGAGTGCGAAATTAGTCACATAGTAGACAAAGGTTCCATTGGCTACTAATATTTTCTTCATCTCCCGTAGAATCATCTGGTACACGGTCCAAATCGTCAGAACATTGAAAGGGTGCTGATGTTAATATAGGGTATATATTCTCCTGCATTGAAATAGTCAACTGCAGTATAAGTATCATTCAAATATTTTTCTTTGCACTCTTTCTACGTATCTGATAACCTGGTTGTCACATTAGAATCTCTTGTAGTTGCGTGTCGCTTCACCAATCTTTGCAATTCCAAATCGTTATCAGAAATAACATTGTTTGAACATTCCATAAACTTCCAAATATTTGGATGATAACTCTTTGAACATGATTTTAGGGATTTGTGGTATGTTTCCGCTTCATTATTGGGTGCATTTTCATGATAAAATAACTGATAAGTTAATACTTTTGAGATGTTCTGATTAATTCTTTGTCCCAATCGAACACGTTGTGCCTCTAATGATATGTAAACCGGATTTACCTCTTCTGGTAGTAGTGGTAATGCCATTAGCTTTCAGATCAATAATTTGAAAGCTTGATTATGTCGATATAATTTTCAAAGTTGGTTTTCTCAACCTTTTCAAAGACTGCTTTTGCAAAATAGAACCAGCAACCGATTGTTGTAATATATGGATATGTTCGTCCTAGAGTATTATTGGGAGCTCTTTTAAATCACAAATCACGAAAGAAGCTTTTAAATCAGGAAAAATTGGCTAATTGATAAGAATACAGCTAAATATAGGACATCACGTTCATACTGGACAAAGTGAATATGAATTTTCAGAATCGAATTCTATCTTGTAGGTGTTGAATTTAATGAATTCGATGCAAGGGAATTGATCAAAAAATAAATTAATAAATTGCACAATAATCACATTATGTAAAACGATAAACTCTCCTCTATCGAATAATACTAATTTTGTTAAACCTGATAAGTGGAAGTGGGCCAAATTAGTGGATGAAGTATACATGGTCAAATAGTTGACTGTCAGGGCCGATTTCTTTCACTACTTTGGATGTCCGATGATGCCCACTTTCATCTAAATGGAAAAATCAACTCCAAGACAAACGTGTTCTGGGGAACCCAGAGACCAATGGAAGTTGCAATGAAACCACTACACTCAGAAAAATGCACAGTATGGGCAGCCATTTCGGCGAAAGGGATCATAGGACCATTCTTTTTTGAAGAAAATGACAGGGCTGTTACAGTTACGAAAGAACGTGATGTCCAGGTCCTTGAGCTCTTCTGGGAGCAGCTCAGAGTCCTCTACCCATCACTTCTGAATCATTTTTGGTTCCAACAAGATGGAGCGAGCTCACACACCTCAAATTTCTCCAGGGACTGGCTTAAAGAACACTTTGGAGCAAGAGTCATCAGTCTCAAGACGAATTTTGAGTGACCCCTATAGCCCCGACTTAAACCCTCCTGACTTCTACTTGTGGGGCTATCTTAAAGACCGAGTTTATTCTACTAAGCCTAGAACCATCAGCGAGTTGAAGAAAAACATCAGAGAAGAAATTAGAAAGATTCCGACCACTGTATGCAAAAATGTCATGAACAACTTGGTGGTACGACTCAAGAAATGTACAGAACTCAAAGGAGGTCATTTGGAACATTTGCTCTAAATCATAAAATATTGACTGTAGTACGCTGAATTTTTAATATGTACTAAAAATATAGATATTCTACGTATGGTCTGAGTTTGATTCAGTTTGATTAAGAATTGTCTTCACTCCAAACATTTACTTTTGGGTTGCATTTTTTTTAATCACCCGGTAATATATACGTAATGTTACTATATTTAGTCAACTATTTAATCACTTTCCAGGCTTGCAAAAGCTTCCCAAAAATTTATAACGTCATTCATTGTCCGGACCCGGACAAAAATCCGAAAAATATATTTCTCATACGTTATAAATTTTTTCAGTAAAATTCTATATTTTGCTGGTTATTAGTTATTCCAATACTCTACAACCATATACCATAATGTTTCTATGTTAAAGTAGCCCTTTTGTGAATCATGTCTGTACTAATCACGAACAATGAGACATATAGTTTGTATATTTCGAATGGAAGAAGTGTTACAGTCTCTGTTAGAAAACTTATTGAGAACAACCATTTATCCGATGAAGAAACTGCTACTCTCCATTTCAAATGTAAATCACTTCTAACATCCAGAGAGGCTTACCGCAGGAAGGATCTTGAAGCATGGGATAACATGATTTTCACTCTACTCATCTAACAATATCCAATCCAAGAAAGAGAATATCGCTTGATCCTGAATTTTCTTGTTTAGTCGCTGATTCTGAAAATCGAAACTTTTCAGAACAGATTGTTGTAACTGAATCCCGGAAGCATATTCTCGAATGTCACATGAAGACTTCCAGATCGAGACTTGGTGTTCTTTTAGAGCATGTGGACTTTTTAGCAGAGAGTAAAAAGATTGAGCCTAAACAACTACTCGCTCTAGCTTTAGAATTAGTCTCAAATAAATCCTATGACCGTGATACTTCAGACATGTGCAGAGAAATAATTGATAAGGGATCTTTTAGCGGTGTATTGAACAAAGTACAAATCTCTAAATGTGCTTATATATTGGGGCGAGTAAATACACGAATCTGAAAAGAATTCTCAAAAGGTGATGTTAAGCTTCCTTCCTATAAGCTTGTCTCGCAATATCGTAGGGAAATAAGCCTAATAAATGAAATGGAAATAGTTAGAGACCCCGAAGCATTGTCAATTGAGACTTGTGTCTCTTATCATTCCATCCTTAGTCTGACCATTCAACGCTTGTTTTCAACATTAGACCCAGTTCCTGATTCACACTACCCACTCAAAATTAAGATATCTGATGGATTGGATGGCTCTGGTTGTCATCAAACCTATAACCAACAAAGCAACAATTCTGTATTAAGCACAAAGACTTTCATTTTGTTCGGATTCAAAGTAATGCCAATTACAGACACACTTGAAAATGACGTGTTCTATAACAGCTCACCCAACTCTCCGTTCTGCTTTAGGCCAGTAGCACTCATAGCTTTGAAAGAAGAATATTCCAATGTAAAGCTTATCATGAATACAATAGTCAATCCTCAAACAGACCATATCATACAGGATGGGTTATCTCTTATTGGAGGCCATGCACAGGTCGAGATAGTCCGTTCCCTTTTTGATACCAAGATGGCAGGATTGCTGGATGGAGCTGTTGGGGCTTCTTGTCATCTGTGTACTGCAACGGATAGCCAAATTAAAAGTCTAGAATGGCCCCGTTCTGGTTTCCCTATTAACAGATTAATTAGCGACGCTCGGCAACTTTTTGAAGTGGTTGATGAAGAAGATTACTTGAAACTCCCATCAAATCAACGTGTTGGTATTACGCATCAACCAACTCCTAACATCGATATTATAGCTGCGTCTCCTTTGCATGCTTACCTTTGTGTATTCAGGTGGTTCATGCTATTGATATACCATTTTGATGCAGGACAGAAGGTATGGGCGCCATCAAACTCGAAAGTAAATTCTTCCATGAAACGGGTTCGAACTATACTCCAGGAAAGATGTAATTTCAGTGTCGATATCCCTTCAAGCCAGGGCGGCACTTCAACCACTGGTAACATTGCGCGAGACTGCTTTTTAAATAAGAGAGACTTTTTGACGGGGGCCACTTCTTCCATTAATCCTTCAGACAAAGTATCATTAGAGAAGATTCAGACAAATCTATCTGTTTTGTTAAGACTCCTCAACAGTGGTGACTTGATTAACTGTGACAAAATGCAAGAATTGTGCAAAGAAACGTACGAATTTATTCTAGTTGAGTACCCATAGGCAAGCATCACTCCATCCTTGCACAAGTTACTTACCAATTCGTTTCAGTTAATAGGTGCTTACAATAATGGTAAGGGATTACAGAATCTCTCTGAGGAATGTTTAGAATCCTGCAATAAATTTGTAAGGCGGTATCGGGAGAATCTTGCAAGAAAAACTTCTTTCACAGATAATGTTAGAGATATTTTAGTCAGGTTGTTATGTTGTAGTGACCCCATCTTAGTACAGAATCATTTGAAGCACGCAAAGAAGAAAAGAGACGTTGCAAATAGCCTCCAAGAAATATTATATAATAGTATACTATCAGATGATTTATGATAATAAGTATATCCAATAGTCATACATAATTAAGGGTCTTTAAATTGTACGTTGTCAAATAGCAGAATAGAGACCATGACATGCATGTATTACCAACTTTCATAATATCCTCACTAATGAACCAGTGTTAAAAATTAGAAAATGTCAGTAATTACGTCATAACTAGGTTTATAGTCGTGCTACTAAAATCATTGGTATTTTTGAAATCTACAGTGTCGATTTAGTATATGTAAGTATAATTGTGGTGATATTACAGATTCATTTACCTATTTCCCCATTATGGCCATTTTTCCACACTGTGTGAATGTTTTATGAACAAAAATCTAAATGATTCAGTATTAAGATATCGTAAAACATAGAAATTCTGCAGTAGCTAAATGACACAAGATTATTTTACTTTTAGTAGAGATAATAAGGTTTCGTCATATATATCAGGAATGTATACGTGTAATTATTTCTTTTGTGGAGAAGATGCTAAAATTCTGTGTTCGCCACAAAATATGGAGAGTCACCTACCTGTACATTTCGATAAAATGTTGCAAGCTTAGTATTTTGGAGCATACATAATCAACTAATATAAATAATATAACTTTGAATCGTTAGGTCAACCAATTGTATTTGATTGACCCTCCTGATCAAACTTCTATCGAACGATCAGGAGAAGTAAGGGACAGAACTATTAGAAGGAGGATAAATATGCTTGATGATCCGGAGCGTCAAAATTCGAGCAAGACCCCCATACCGTAATAATATATGTATATTCTAGGCGCGCGGAAAACTGAGGGGGAAATTTAAGGCGTATAGTTCATAAATGTTGCATGAAATCCTGGGTATGTCCGTGATTCTGGGTATAAAACAGGGATTCGTTCCAGGACAATGAACTTAATTCTTAATTATTAGTAATAGTGGATTTTCTTACTTATTTCTTATTGAATGGCATCAAGGCCCGTAAAGAAAGGAAAGTTACTGATGAAGGCATAACTTTTAAACAAGAGTGGACATTACAGTACTTTTTCATATAAGAGAAAGGAAAACCGATCTGTCTTATCTGTAATCAAAGTGTAAATGTAATGAAAGTTAGTAATGTATCCAGACACTATAACACAATGCATAAAGATGAATTTGAAGAACTTCATGGTGAGGCCAGGAAACAAAGACTCGATAAACTAATGAAGGGACTGAACGTCAACAGGATTCACTTTTTAATACAATTGACAAAGAAAAAGCTATGCTTTCTAGCTACATTGTATCACAGAAGATCGTCGAAAAATGCAAACCATTTTCAGATGACGAATTTGTCAAAGAATGTATGGTAGCATGTGCAATGGAACTTTGCCCGAAGGAAAAGCAGAAGTTCGAAGATGTCAGTTTGTCCCGCCAAACAGTCACTCGGAGAATTGTAGACATGGCAAGTGATAGTAGAGAACAACTGAAAATAGTTAGGAGGAATTTCGAGTTTTTTCTCTTGCTCTTGATGAGAGCACGGATATTTCCGATACATCGCAGCTTTTAATCTTGTTCGTGGAGTAAATGATGACTTTGCAACAACAGAAGAATTAGTAGAAATGCGCTTGATGATGAGTACCACAACCGGAGCGGACATTGCAACAGAAACGATCAAAGGGCTTGAAAACATAGGATTAGGTGGTGCATGGGGAAAACTGAGTGGAGTAACTACTGATGGTGCCCCTGCCATGATTGGCACAAGGGTAGGAGCAGTGACAAAACTGACTGAGCATGCTAAAGAACAGGTTGATATGGGTGGAGTTCGACTTCTGAATCTTATGAAATGATGCAGTATCACTGCATTATTCACCAAGAAGCCCTGTGCCCCAAAGCAATTGGGTTTGAAGATGTCATGTCAGTTGTGATCAAATACGTGAACTTCACCCTATCACATGCTCTCAACCACAGACAATTCAAATTGTCCTAGATGAGTGTAACGCCGAGTATTCCGACATATGTTATTATACAGAAGTTCGATGGCTTAGCCGTGGAAAGGTTTTGGAACGTGTCTTTGAGTTAAGAAATGTCAGCGCGGAGTTCTTGTTGAGCAAAGGCCGTGAATTCCTTTTGACCAATCCGGAGTTCGTGTCAGATGTTGGGTACTTTGCTGACATTACAAGCCACCTCAACTGTCTCAACACTCAACTGCAGGGGAAGTCAAAGAACATATTGGATGTGATTGCCAGTGTCGATGCCTTCACCAACAAATTGACACTTCTAAAACGCCAACTGGCACGAGATGACGTCACCCATTTCCCTTTACTAAAATTCTGGGAAAAGCGACCCCATCATCAAAGCGGACTACCAAACCCAAATCAATAAAAGGGATTTGTTTGCGTTCTACAAAGCACGTCCACGCGAACCAAACTTAAGGAGACGTGCTCAGAGAATGTTTTCTCTCTTTGGTAGCACCTACATATGTGAGCAAACCTTTTCATTGATGAAGCTTACAAAATCGAAAGTACGATCAAGACTAACAGATGAACATGTGGCAGTATCACTTCGGTTGAGCACGACAGAGCTAAAGCCAGACCTTATAAAACTTGCCCATCAAAAACAACACATTAATCTTACTTATATAATTTAAAGTACAATAAACGTTTATTCCCCTTGCCAAAATTTTATATAATAAACGTTAAACATATTGAGGGCACTTGGATTAGCGAGGCCCGCCGAGTTCTCCAAATAACTAAATCTGGCCCCCAGATTGTAAAAAGTTGGCCACCCCTGCTATAACAGATAGATCGGAATGTACTATCAAGTACATATTTACAAGTATATCAGTATTTACAAGACGGGGGATAAAAACAATAGTATTTGGCTCAGGATGCCATAATGACCATGTTTTAGACAAGGAAAGCAAAGGTAATTTGTCTGAAATATCGGGACAACTGCGAATTTTGAACTTATCTATCTCTTCAGCTTCTGATTTCAAGCTTAGTGTCAAAGTTTGGTAGAATAGTTCATCTTCTCTTAATTCTAGAGGACGCCTGCGCTTAGTATTAGATTGGTAGTACGATGGACAACCTAGTACAAACACTGGTATAGCGCCATCTTTCAGCTTGGGGATGATTCGAGGGATTTCACGAAAGGTTCCATCTCCAGTTGGAACTTTGTGACTGTATTCTACATCCTCCCCGTGACAATGTTTAACACAAACACAAACAGACTTCAATTCATCTACATTATCCCTCCGAAGACCCCTAATCTAAGAATGTCTGAGTTCAGGTGGTTGATTAGGTAATTTGAATAAGGGTACAGTTCATGGGTAGATTTGTAGTTGCTTTTGCACCCAGGAGCGGAGCAGCAATTAGGCATAATTGATAGCAGCTATCAACACTCAACAGTGGTAAAATGCTAAACTAAGCAGAAAAAAGTTAATAAATTAATTTAATACGGATAATACAAGCATAAACACAAAGAAAAAGATCAGGAGTGACAGAATTCGAACACAACTGAGTATATATTTTTTAATTTATTTATATATTAAACTGAATTTTCGTTTGTTTTGGTTAGATAATAAATTAAATATTTAACATTGTGGTTCATTAATAAATCCATCCTGTAATCGCACCATAGTCCCAAATTCTTTTAATAATATGTAGTCTTATGTTTGGTAGACTAGATTTGACCATATTTGGCAATAAAAAGAAGAAATAACCATTTTCACAGTAGATCGGGGAGGTCCATATTTCCTTATGTATAGTAGGCTATGATCAATCTCTAATCTCGTACAATCCAGGCTGAATATTCGAGCCAAATTTTCCACCTTCGATAAAGGAATTTGAATTGGATTTTGGAGAAAGTTTAATGCATCAGAAATATGTTCAAAATCTTTACACCTTAGCTGATTGTCCGTTAGAGATATCGACCCATGTTGTAATAGGTTCTGGTTCTTCTTCTATTGACAATCTTGGTTGATTAAATTGACGCAATTCCATCCTACATAACTGCTCCAAAAACATATTAAGTAGCATTACGAATATTAAATTAGCAAAATATTGATTCCTCAATTGTGAATTGATTATTATGGAAAATTATTGATTATTGATAAGATCTAAGTTGGAGAAGGTACCAAATCATTGTAATGTCACCAATTGTTGTGTCACGAATTTATGTCACAAATTGTGAATTTCTAATCATGTAAATTGTGAATTCTTCTAAGATCTAGGTTGATGAAAGTTAACCAATAATGAGGCAATTATTGCTACCGTAATAAAATACAATGTGTAATTAAGACGCTGATTCATAATCGATTGTATAAAAGGGAATTAACATTATACATTATTAATATATATTTTTAGCTTTACTACAAATACTTATTGCTACATTTCATATTCAATGGATTCCTTTGTAAAGAGAAAGCATGATGAGATTGAAGCGGACCAGGCAGAAGCAACTCAGGAATTTGAAGTGGAAGATTTAATAATTGAACATCCAGAAGATATTTACTCTCACAACTCTAACTAAACGTACAAAAACGGCGTTGGATGTCTCTGTGGAGGGCGTCCCAGATATTGCACAGAATCTGTCTGAGGATCCGAGACAGCCGAAGTTAGCACTTATAAGCAAACCATGTTAGGCGGTCAGATGCGTTGCTTTCATAAAAGGTGGTACATTGGAAGACCTGGGCTTGAGAATTCTCAAATAATCGATGCCATGATTTGCTATCCTTTAGGTTATTTCAGGTAGCTGGTGCTGGTCATGAGTCAAAGTGGACTTCTCTCGGTTTTGACAATTGTAAAATTGCGATGGAGAAAAAAAGGCATCAAACTTCATGAGGAGTCGTTATCTCATCATGATTCAATGCTCAAATGGTCAGGATACAAAGGTAATCTTCGTACCGGAAGCATTGAGGTCATAGTGGAGCACTGAGCGTGCAAAATGTTCGAGATAATCGGCACTATATAAAAACAGTAGGTCAGGTAATCACTCTCTGTCCTGTATAAGACCTTCCTCTCAGAGGTCACGGTGAGGGAAGATTGGTGGATGATATGGGTGAATTCATTGACCCTGAGTTCAACTGCAGATCTCGAAACAGGGAATTTTCTCGAAATTCTTACTGCGTTTGGTGTCCACGACAAGGTTATCAAAGAAAAACTCAATGGACCTAGAAATGCTCAGTACGTTCATCACTCCATCCAGGATTCGATATTGTCTATTCAAGTGTTTTTTTTTTATTGGCGGACGAATCTAGAGATTGTGGGAAAATTGAACAAATATCCGTTTGTGTAAGATATGTTTGGAGGGTGTTGCACGAAGATTTCTTCAACTTTATCAGAGCAGAGGGGTTAGACGCGAATTCGATCATGGAAAAGCTGAGTCATGTGCTGGCAGTTATGGGTGTCTGCTCTCGTGATCATATGGTTGCTAGTGTTATGATGGTGCTTCAACAATGAATGGACGACTACATGGTCTACAAGCACTTATGAGGACTAAAGTATGCCCGATGGCCTTATATGTGCATTGCTGGGCACACAGGCTCAACTTAGTAGTAGTTGCTTGCTCCCAAATATCGACAAAACTGTGTCATTTTTTGCGAGCATTCAACTGCTCTACACATTCTTCTCAAATTCAGTTCCACATGATTTTTTCGAGATACCGCAGAAAGTCCTGGGTAGACATGAGGCGCAACATCGTGAATTGAAATCGTTATCCAAAACTCGTTGGTGCTGTCACCCGAGGCTTACTCTGTTGTGGCGCATACTTTAGGAGCAATCATTGCTGCTGAGCATTTTGCTGAAGATACCAACGCCGATAGAAGAGCTGCAGCGCAAGGTATCGCCAATTTTATCGATACCGACTTTGTGGTCTGTCTTCAATTATTCAGAAAAGTTCTGACACTAACTTCATATTCGGCGAACTATATGCATGATAAACACATGGATATTGGCATTGCAGTTAATCACATTGATGCACTCAAGATTCTCTCTCTGGCAAGGATTTATTTTATGAAACCTGGGATACCGCAAAGGGATTCTTAAATGAACACGCGATACCGCAGCCGATCAAAAAACGCCGTCGAGTATGTAGAGATGATGCTGTCAATTCTAGAGTGTGGGTAAATCGGACTACAAAGTGAGATAATTCGATCCAGTTGTTTACTCTTCATAGCTGAACTTGATAGACGTTTCAGCAAGGACACGTGTTCCGTTCTTTGTCGATGTCATCTTTGATTCCCACATCTGATGATTTCCTTAAGATGCATTGCAATAAAGTCCTTTATTGAGCACTATCATCTGAATGAGGAATTGCTAAGTAGCGAATTTACTATGTTCTCCAATCAATATAGAAAGGCTAATCCACAGTTGAAAACGATGTTAGAGGTCATTAACTTCATCGAGCCACACATAATGGTCTACACAGGCCCTACAAGGCCTACCAGATAGCATGTACCATCCCTGTTACAACAGCTGAGAATGAAAGATCATTCTCTTGTATGAAACGTGTCAAGACGTATCTTCGTAGCACTATGGATGATGATAGACTGGGAGACCTCGACTTTGTCAATCAATAGGACTCGTGCATCCAAAATAGATATGGATGAGATGGTGGACAATTTCGATAAGACTGTAGATCAGAGGATTCCATTGAGCTGATGTATTTATTTATCCATTTCACTTGTAAAGTATTTTGAAAATACTTTTAATAAGTATTGAACAGTCAATAGTGAATAATGTTCCTGCTTCTATTACATATATTTCTAGAAACGAAACTTTCTTAATCAATTATTAGTTTGATATTTAAGTACACATTATTATTTTCTCAAAAGAAGAGCAAGCTGTGCCAGCCCCATACAAGAAAATCTCAGCCCGATTTAGTCTCATCAGTGGCTGCGCGCTAGCGCCGCCACTGTTAATTACAAGGTTATTTTGAGTCAAATTTTGGTTTAACCATAGCCTACTAAACATAAGGCCTAACAGTGACTCGATATTTTGGCACCGGGGATGCAGTATAAGATGAAAGCATTTATAGACATGATTTCTTTGTTGCAGAAAAATGCATAATGTAGGACATCAATTTTTATACAAATAAAATTTAAAATATTTCAGGAATGTGTCGGTATATGTGTCTACTAAGCATTAATTTAGTAATATATATAATTCTTTGTTGCCTTGTAGAACGTTAAATATTGCATTAAACAACTCAAAGGTGAATAAATGAAATGATCCATAGACGATAAATATGTCAGAAATTTGTCACTCAAAAGTTGGCTCGTTGCTGAGTTACGGTAGAGACCATGGATGACGAATTTTTTTAGGGGAGCATGCGTTAGTCCAAATATCAAAATCGGTATTAGTCCAATTTTTGGTGATGTTTGCGTTAGTCTAAAGATAAAAATCGGTACTAGTCAATATTTTGGTCGTCGAATGCATGCATTCACGGGGAATTTTCGTCGTGAGGAAATATAATCATTTACTTTTGTTGTGTTAAATCTAAATACTCTCAGCAACTCACAGCCTGCTCCAAATCCAACTAGAATCCAATCTAACACCACACCAGTTATCCAAATAGTCTACTGAAATGCTCATCTTCTCAGCTCACGCCAATCTAGCTAGATAATCCATGAAAATGCAAATTCTACCACCTTCTAACGCGAGTTCTAAATACTCTCAGCAACTCATAGCCTGCTCCAGATCCAACTCACGCAAACATCACCAAAAATTTGGACTAATGCATACATACGAATTTGGACTAACGGCGCGACCCCTCAACTAATACTGCATCCCTCGTATTTTATTAGTAGGCCATATATTTAGTAGGCTATGGCTTAACATTGCTGTAACATCCTCAGTGCCAGTAATGGGTTCAATTCATTAATGGAATTGGGATTTATGTTTCAAGCTCCATTCCCATTCACAATGGGAATGGGAATTAAGTCCTTGATTCCTGAATTTAAAGAGCTGAGAATGAGAATTAAGTCCGAAAATTTGACTTCGGAATGGGAATTAAAGGAATTAATTCTGAATTGAATCCGTCCATGAATTTATTCTTCGCCTAGAGTCCTATACTGCATTCCTTCCAAACTTAACAATTCTTCATGACAAATCACTATCAACGTATCGTAGCCATGCACATAACTGAGCAACATCACAGATATCAGTAGATTTACCAAGAGCTAAACTATACCCAGGCGGCCCTATATAGAGAGTTTGAAAAGAGGTCAGCGTGCCCTAGAAGTCAAAATTTGGTCTCACGGGCCCCGCGTTGCCCACCGCTGCGCTAAGCTATATAGTTAGCCATCACACTCCCAGCATCAAACGCAGTAAGCTCCTGAAATGGGCTTAAGTCAATTATGCCGATCCAAGTGATAGTACTTGTTATTAAATATATCACAAAATCTTGATTTAGTTGTATATTGTGTAATATGGTTATATCAGGGTCGAAGCCCCCTGGATGAAAGTGGTCAGGTTGAACCCAAGTCAACGGTAACAAATAGTTACAGTTGAACAGAATTAACTAATGTAGGGAGTTAAATGCCTATATGTTAGGGTTGCCAGACGTGCAGGTTTAACTCGGTCAGATTAGGGAAGAATTTGTCCGGATTTTAAGGATAAGATCTTTGTGAAGGATATTCCTTCTAACCTTCGCCACATATCTCCTTGGAAGGAGCACAATATTTCCTGACACCAGAATGTTATGTTTTAATCGCTCTTTTCGTTCGAAAAAACTATAATTCCTACCATCACACACTTATGCCTTCACTGAGCACATTTTAGTGATGTTTTCGCGTGACAATGAAATCTTGACTGTGTCCTACTGTGAGCTCTGACCCGATGAGGAAAGTTTGCAATATAAGCCATTATGGCAAATTGATGTTGTGTTCATATTGAGAAAAAATGAAAATTATGTGACCATTTTGGTCATGAATTCATAAAATTTCCAGAATATTCTCCCTGTTCAACCAGCACTTGACGAAGTTTTGTAATTTTGAGAGACTGAGTTGAGTGGAGACCGAAGAAATGTCTTTTGTAACCTATACATACCTCAATTGTCAAGCATTGCTTTAGTGTGTTAGTTGAACATATTAGAATTATTTATTAGACTAATAAATTATTCATTTTATCAGTTGTTTTCCCTGAAACCTTAACAATAATACAAAATACACTAATCACGTAAATAATAATTGTTGGTAAAGAAACAAAAATCAAATTCACATTGTAAATAACAAAAATTTCCAGCGCGCTTACCTAATCTACGCGTAGAGTACTTTTTAATATTAATATTAGCATATAACTAAAAGTACACATCATGATCCTAAATTACCTCATTATTAGAGCTCCCATAAATCACGAAACGTAACATACAAGTTTTACTTGAAGAAATTTCAAATTTCGCTTGACACATCTTTGACCTTGAAAACCACAAAACAATGTAGAACAATAGTTGTCAAGTATTTGTATTCCACGTCAATGGTAATCAATATGTTAAATTTGTATCCATTTATCCAATATTTAAGAAATTCCGCCTAGAAACATTCCCTCTCTAAGTTTCGACCTCCTTCTCTTGGCTAGAGGGAGGTAGTAATCCAGCCGATAAGTGGTCTTATAATATTCACGATTAGAATAAAATAAAATTTAATTATTGGTGTTATTAGATATATTATTGATTTGCTACAAGATTGAGAAAATTGATTACCACCAACGTTAAATGTCAAAAAAATGCTTGACATCCATCATGAAACAAAATTCTGGGTTTTCAATGCAAAATGTGTAATGAACAACAAATTTGAATTTCTTCCAGAAATACTTGTCCGTTCCGTGGATTAGGGACGCCCCGATACTAGATCTCTTCGTGTTCCAAAATTTTAAGACTCGAATACATCAGTATATTCGCTGAAAGTATGATTCTACCTCACTTTTGATTTTTGCGTATTTTATCTATCCAAAAGTAAATAAACATTCACAACATGCTGTTTACAATTCCATATTAGGACTCAGTATACTCGCTTAATCAAATTATCAATATATATTATAGATATGGCAAAGTAACATAGAATTGATAAACTAAGTATTTAGCCTGAAAACAAATTGAGTAGATTTTTATCACCTTACCCACCATCGATTACGAGGCTGGCTAGTGTCTACCCTCTAGTAGTCTGGTTCATATATATTATAATATCTTATATGATGTGATATATTTCTTGTAATTAGCTATGCCAAGAGGTAGACATCGAACTAAAGTAATACAGCTGAATAGAATTAACAAGAATTTCGGGCTGAAGTTAGTTGGAGGGAGTGACCTCAAAGTGCCCCCCGCCGTAGCAGAATTACAGCCAGGAGGAGCAGCCGAGTTCTCACAAAAGGTGAAATCTATCATAAATTGATTTTATATGCAGTAGACCCTCGATTATCCACGACACCTTGGTTATCCGAACAGCAGGAAGGTTGTTTAGTTTGTGAAAATTGTACAATTTTGGAGCTTCTGACTACTCTAGTATTAGTTTTTGAAAGCTATCGTAGTATTAGGCCTTAGTAGCATGAATATGCAATAAAATATACTAAATTGCAAAATCCAAATATTCATGTATCATTCCGTAGAATTTCATGCATCAAAATACACTTTCAGTAATCCGAACACCATACTTGAAATTCAAAGACGAAGGTGTACAGATAATCAGGTGGTGTCTGTATTATGTTAAACTATTAATTACATCGAATATTGTGCTTACTAGTACCCTCAGGTAGTCCCCTTCAATATTTGTTTCCCACGATCTGGCAAGCCCTGAATTGAGGCTGGACCAGTCCTGCCACGTTTCCTTAGATTTACGTCTATTCGACTCATCTAACCTGCCTATGTAAATTTATATTTTTGATCATACTAAACGATGTTGAATGTACTCCAGTATTTACATTGAGCCATGTAATGTCGCACCACATGCCCAAATCTCAAGCCACCTGCCCCACACATGTGGCAACCGGGTGTCAGTAGCCTGCCAAGCCTCGCTACGCCACTGCAGAATAGTATTCTTATATTATAGTGGCACTATCATGCATACGAGACTATATACCAGCCCTTCTCTATTTTGCAGTCCCAGCTCCCTATAGCAAAATAATCAGTATATGGTCTAGTTATTTCCTAAAGTACAAACTTTGTAATATGTGTATCGTTTGATGCCATCCGTGAAACGATGCTGAGAATACAAGGGGGGGTCACTTGTAAAAGGTACTGACCATATGTGACTTCATTGAAAAATAGAGTTTTTGATATATCCACCCCGTGAACAATTACCCAATACTTACCGAATTTTTACACTTCGACCCCTCCAAATCGTGCCCTTTCAACATCAATCTGTCCTATAATTTGTCAATGTTTTTTTTGTCCGGAATAGATTGAGGAACTGGTAAGAGCTAGAGACTTGAATTTGGCATGTGTGTGGAATTTTTAAGATCTGTTGTGTGACAGATTTACTACCATGACAGTTTTACTACATCTATTATTGGTACCATGGATACTCTTTATCCATGACAGAGTTATTACCTTACATGACAGAGTTATTACCCTTCGATTATGACATGAAATCGTATAACTCAACTCTTAGATCTTATCACACTGATAATAATGCATTTTCAGTGGTTCATTTCTTTCTGCTCTAGAGTAATATTAATAGTAATACGTCTACTTACTTCATTTATTTCGAAATTGTCACTTTACTAAATATGATAGCAATATATATTATAAAATATAATATGAATTTGATGAATTACAACAGATACGTTAGACAATTAATTGACCATCCGGACACAGCGAACTCAGTCCAATTTCTATATAAAATACGTGGAAGAAAATGATTCTTACGAAAATCTAAAATTATCTTCCTTATGCCTAGTATGTAATATAACTCTAGAGCAGAAACAAAGTAATCATTGAAATGCATTATTATCAGTGTGATAAGAACTAAGAGTTGAGTTATACGATTTCATGTCATGATCAAAGGGAAATAATTCTGTCATGTAAGGTAGTAACTCTGTCATGGATAAAGAGTATTCATGGTAGTAAATCTGTCATACAACAGATCTAAGGGATATCTTGAAAACTCTCTAAGATAGGTGTCAAATCCTATCAGATTCGAGGGTTTACCTATTGTGTTTTATTACCCTATCATTTGGCACGCTTTTAACCCAGTCCAATTAGGATGCTAAAAATTACTCAATAATTCATAATACGGAGAATTTTTCAATTCCAATTTGTCAAACATGTAGCTATGGTTTCTTAATTGAAATTTTGCACTATGTAACCACCACTATATTGTGGACAATAAATATATTTGTTATAATTTAATTAAAATGCCAATGGTATATATATGTACTATGTTTATTATTCTTTATTAATTGACCAATTAAATTTATCTAATCTTTTACATAATTATTCCGCGGACATTAAACGAAAATTTTACAGGAATACACTTGTAAACATGCAAAATATATTTCAACGAGTAAGGCGGACAAAATGGCAAAAACTAGCCAAAGGCAAACTTGAAAAACAATTAAATATTGACCACTTTACAGAAACGTAACTTTATAAGGTAGAATGAATGATTCATTAATGTGGCCTATAGCACCTCTACTTTGAGTCGTATAATGCTTTATGTCTACTGCATATACTCTATATCTATACTATCAATAATAGGGGCTGTTCAAATGTTGCGTCACGCTACAAGGGGGAGGGGGTGGTATGTGAAATGTGACAGCTCCATTCCTTTTGTATTATAACACGGTCCAACAAAGCTTGACACAGGGAGGGGGTGTCAATAATTATGGAATTTTCGTTACGTAATGTTTGAACGGCACTATATTTCAATAAGAATACAAGAGCACCCGATTTGTTCGTGATCCACGCAGCGAAGAAAGCGAAGCTTGCTTATATATGATTAATCTGTAATGTTTCAACCCAATTTTCTGATATTTTTGGGTAGATTCTCGTGGGTTTTTCTGCCGAGCATCTTGATTTTGGGTGGTAGTCTCACCTAGAATTTTATTTTAATATAAAGTCCCAATTTCTCGTACTATAGAATTCCAGCCCTAAATTTTAATATAGAATTCCCCTTTCATGCCACTTTGGGCTGTAAACCCTTATCCAAACGGGGTCGTTTCATATTTGTAATTAGGCAACCAGTGTATTATCTATTTCGCGTGGTCAAGTTGGAAAAAGGAAATAGATACGTATACAAGTTTATACGCAACTAGTTGCCCTAAATTTTTAGGTCTAAATTTTCTACCACAGCTTTGGGCTCTTTTTGAATAGTTTAAAAGAGACTGCACTTCCTTGTTTGGAAATATATATCATGTATTTTAAGTGAACAACCGATCATGACAGCACGGAAGTACCAGGTACTTTAAACCTAAATATCCGAAAATTCGACCCACCACCCGGCTATGGATCAATTATTTCGAGGGTTACCCTGTCCTGGAGAATACTCACTAGTAAAAAGACAAAACATTCTCCCGAAATTTTTCACTATATAACGAAATATTGTACATCTACCTATCATAATTGAATTTGAGGAATGTCTTCTTGATTGAGTTTCTATTTTCATCCTAATGACCTTACGACCGGAGTTCGTCCCGATTAACAGTAATTTTAGATTTATTTTGATCTAGATGATTCCCTACCTGGAGATTCGTCCCTATTAACTGTTGCCCTAACTCCCAATTAAGCGGAGTTGACTCAAAGAATGTATATTGTCGTATTCAAATTATTTGAGTTTATCACTTTCTGAATCTCAGTAACATAAAACACCTTATTGCTACTGTTAGTTTTATATATGTTTTAGATCCATCGCCAGAATATGATTTTGCTACCGCACGGATATTGTCATTTTTCCGTTATTTCACCTTGTACTCCATGTAATTCAGCTACAGATTGTGTAAACTATATAAATTCTGATATCAAATTTGACTATTGCCATTTTGAAATTATTTATGAATCGACCAATTTTCCACTGATACTCCTCAAAATAGTGAAATAATGATAATGAACCTCCCGCCTGCATGCGGCTCAAGTGGTTCTTATGTAGAGCTGAAACTAGTTTATTATTATCAGTGGCTTAATAGTGGCACTTTTAATTCGAGGCACAATATTCCCATTACATTAAACCTATATTTCACGAACATTACATCTACCGTTTCCGAAATTTGCAGTCATGAAGGTAAGTGGTCGCTCATCGCGTGTCGAAAAGTATGTATTATACACTTTTCGTACCAGAGTACGCTCACTCGTGGTTCTGTCTTGAAAGGCTGGTACCACATTATGATCCATGGTACGTCAGAAATGTAGAATCTATTTTGTCTCTTGTTGTGTTCAAATGGGATTTATTGGGAGTGATATAATTTGAAGACATAACTGAGAATAGTACAAATATCAAGTTCCTACAGTTTGAACTGATGTACTACGAATTCCTCACATGAGTATTTTACTACCCCAATTATTGTTACCATGGATCATCTCAATCTACGAGGAATTACTTCCATATATAGCATAATTGATAAGCTTTGATTGTGACTTGGTTTGTTAATTCTTAACTCTTAGTTAAGTTCAAACTTTATATTACTGTGCTATCGGACTTTTCAACGGTTTTTGTATAAATCATAATCATAGTTGCCTAATTTTGGTTTATCCTTGAGATTTGTTTAAAATCAGATTGAATTTAGCTGCTTTTGAAATGAAATTAATGGCTAAAACTGCGTAATAGGATAGTAGGGTGCTTCGCTTGCTTGTTCGCTGGTGAGTCAGTTTAATGTCTCAGATTAAGCTTGATTTTTAAAGAGCCAAATTTCTTTGTACTTTTGGTAGCTACGACCAGATGAACACTCGACACTACATGCCTTGGAATCACAAATAGCGGAAAGTTATTATCTATGGTAAATCAAAATTCCTTTTAATGGCATTTTGTGGTAATTACCACTAGAGCTTCTACGTGACTTCTGATTATCGATCTCGGCACTTCTTGCCATGAGTGTTAATTAAATTTAGTACTTCTCCAAATTTCTAAATTTCAATAAAATTATATTTTGTGATATCATGATTACTCAATAATCACATGATGAGTTGTATTTGGTCAAAATCATGGTGGCTAATAATGTGATGTTTTGAAGGTCCAAAGAGGTGACAATTACGTCATATTTTCGTCATAGGTGTGAATTTTTGTCCAAGAATTGGACCATTCCGCGCCAGGCCGTAAAAGCCCCCGCATGCCAAAGATCAGCCATCGGGCTATTCCAATTTCTTTTCTACACTGATTATAATCCTAGATTACGTATTCGAATATTTTGTATACGAGCCTTTGGCTCGTCGCTTCGCGATGAACTCGCCCATTGCGCCTCGATGTATCGATTAATCTCCAAAATTAACGACCCCTTTGAGTATTATAATATAGCTATATTTAGAACAATGTAACCTCAATTTTGAATTTTGTTTACTTTATGTACCTAAAAGTAAACAAATATTCACAATATGTTGTTTACAATACCATATTCGGACTCAGCATACTCGAATACCCCATGATAGTCGTTGAAAGTATGATTCTACCTCAATTTTGAAATTTGTTTACTATTTATTCATACAAACAACAATAAATTTATATACGTATGATTAACCCAAAAGTGTGAAAATCAGATTCAGCATGTTCGATATATTATAGTGAAGTTTTATTGAATTCTATTTACTTCCTTGTTAAACACGACTAATACATAGTTTTGCGAGATTTTCAAATTTGCATACCGTAAATCCTTTCCTTGACAACGGACAAACAAACAGACAAACAAACAACAATTGAAATTTAATAATATAGATGTATTGTTTTTATTTAGTATTACTTATATTTATGATATTTTAGATTTGTGTAGGAGATCTGTTGTTATCGATAGATGGTAGAGATGTCCACACTTATTCACAATCTGATGGTTTGTTTGTAATTATATAACTATTTTTCAATTTTAAAATTTGTGATACTCTAGAAATAGATCTGTAGCAAGCAGTTTTCTAGTGGTTTGGTTAAAATATATTAGCGACCAAAATTTGTTCCGGTTGACTGATACTATTCCCATTAGCAGATCTTATGTTGGTTTGGTTGAAACCTGATCATCAGGATCGTAACCTGCGCCCATGATATTGGAAATAGTGATATTGTTAAAACTTATTGGAAAGTTCAGGGGACATCGAAATGTATTCGTCTTATCCCAGTTGGTTAACGTGAATCCAGTCTAATTTAGTACATACTTACATCCACTGTAATATTTGTAGAAAAATTGAAGTCTCATTCCAAATTTCTCGAAGCAGCATTACAACCCAACACACATTCCAAGATCTCCTATACGTGCCTATCGCCATAATTTTGGCTTAACAAAATATGTCCTAGCCATAGGCGCAACTAGAGCCTTTTGGTAGTCACCTGCACACCCTGAATTTGTGCGCTTGCATAGATTCAGTACTACTATGGCACAAAAAGAATATGGCCTGACATTATCTTTGTTCACCCTGTTACGGTATCGTTCTCTCCAGTCTCTTAATTGTCCTATGCTAGCGCGCCTCGCTTGCAAGGTCGCTTAATGGCATGCGGCAGTATTCTGAACACTTACTTCAGCAGATTTAGGTTAAGTATACATTGCCTAACATTCTTAGTGCTTTTGATCGCTATACGACGGGATATACTCTTACACTTCGTACCTCAAGTGTAAACAATTGCGAAAAAGTCTAAAATTTACATTTAATGACCTTCTGTTGTGATACTTGAGCTACATAGGTAGCTTTTGGTTATTATTCATGGGAATCGGCCTTAAGAAATTCACCAAATTTCGAAATAACAATATTATTTTTGAAGAGTCATGATGGCTTTCTATGAAGTATGAGGAGTATGTCTTGTGTGAAATTGCATTTTATAACACAAATGTAATTCAGAATTTTACCTTAGAATTGTGTCAGAAATGTTCCACAGACGTGTGTGTATGTGATCATGCACACTTAACCTTTTACTATATGAACTCTAAGGCTTGAACTAGCTTTGATTATAGAATTTCTTATAAAATCTGCCCGAAATTTCATACACTCGAACCTCTCTTATATATAGTCAGGCAGCTTAATCGCATATTTCGGCAAATGTGAACATCCGGAATAACAGCACCAAACCGTTTTTTAAATGTGACCCATGACCATAGTTCCTGATTTTTAATGGGAACCACTTCGGCAGATACATTTTCGATCCCTTCTGGCCATTTTAGATAGCGGCTGGTAGCTATTTCGCCGATATATCCCCCAAGTGATAACCTCTTCAAATCGAATCGAATCTACTTTTAAGCACCATATTCGTACTCAAATAGAGAAACAGACACACAGGTATCAGTTTGACATAATGCACATAGTTCTCAGTGAATAGACATTGGATAAGTCATCATCTGAATGAGGTAGATTTCTGTAATTTGCCATGATGTGTAGTTACTAGACAATTTATATTTAAAACTTTTTATGACGTTAACATATAAAACTTTGTTAAATACCATGATTCATATCATAACTAGTTAAAAATTTCTGACAAAAACAGAGGATGACATTATATATCTGTAAGAAATACGCGAAAAACTTACAAGAAATTATCACGCCGCGGGGGCGATCACGTATAACCGTGTTTAAAGATTTAGAGGTAGATACGTGTACAACTAGACTCAGCTCGCCTAGCCGCGTCGAACGAGGGGTCACACTATGGGGTTAAGAGACATTCATGCGTTACTGGTCAAAAATATCTCCAAATATGGTCATTTGACCCATCAAATTGCTGGAAATTTGATGCTAATCTGGTGTTTAAAAGTCGATTCGATTTGGAGAGGGTACCGCTTGGGGGATGTATCGCAAAATCGTTGCCAGCCGCTATTCAAAAAGGCAAGAAGGGAACGGAAATGTCACCGCCGGAAGTGGTTCCTATCAAAGGCAGGATCTATGGTCATGGTAACATATAGAAACAGTTTGGCGCTTTTATCGGGATGTTCACATTTAGTTGCTAAGCTGCCATGCTAATAGTACTTATTAGATAAAAATATATCTGTTGCATTTGAATTGGCAAATCTATATGTTTTAACCGTTTCAAATCACAAAGAAACGTGTTAAATATGAAAAACAAGTGAAGACAACTCTGTTATAATGAATTTTACTTAAAATAGTCGAATTAATTCAATCCGTTTGGAAAAATGATGCCTTGTTGTTTGGATCTCCCATTGTTTATCCCGAAATCCTGGAAAATTCAAACTACTGGGCACCCTCCATCCGCCACTTGCGTGATTAGATAGTTTCGAGTATAGATATCTATGGTATTGTACTATCATACAGCGCCTCAAAAATTTATACAACTGGCTTTTTCTGTGAAATACATTGTAGGTCACGGAATTTCTTGGATTCTAGCAACTTCATATGGTTATTCTAACTACTTCAAATTCTCTACTGTCAATATAATTTATTATTTCCCCTAGTTTCGCAAGCGCTACTGACATCTCCAGATTCTTGCCAATTTATATTCCAAACAAGTGAGTTAGTATGAATTTTTCAATTTCACTAATACATGCTACCATAATATTCTATAATACAGTAGAACTCGGATAAGACGTACCCCTCGGGAAACAGAAATTAGTACGTCTTAACCGAGTGTACGTCTTAAGCCGAGTACGTCTTATCCGAGTTCTACTGTAAATAGTACTGTTGTATGACAGATTTACTACCATGACAGCCCTACTACCTCTATTACTGGTACCATGGATACGCTATATCGATGACACACACACAGTGGGCACAAATGGGTGCTTTAGTGGAAATAGGCATGTATATAATAGCTACATAAGCGAAATATTTCGCTAATAGTAAAACAATGGTAAAAAATCGATTGGAAACAACTAATTTTATGTATATGTGGTATTTAACACGTTTTTGGCTTGATTTCTGACAAATTTGTAGATATGATATTATGGTCGCATAATTTGATAATATTGGTAACCCATGTGCTTAAAATATATTCTACAAACAATGGAGGTTATGGGAAATTTCTAGTTTCCAGTGTGAATTCCACCCTAATCTATTGCAGTATAGAGAAGTTATGAAACTGTGTACTTATTCGCAAACTAACAATTTAGAACAATCCCTAGCCACTTGGGCTAAAATATAATATTTCATGTTGTTTGATTTAAATAATCCAAATTATATAGTCTCTATCATCTACTATCAGTCAAAAGAAGCTAAAAGAAGTGATTGAAAACAAATATCTAGTGAATATATGCCGCTCTAACTGATGGTTGAGAGCAGAGAAGTCGAATGCTTTTCTATTATTCATTATTGCGATAATGTATTTTAGAAAAATCAAAAAAGGAAAATTTAGAAAAATGTAAAATTTCAAAAATGTCAACAGGTCCAGATAGAATTTGAAAAATGGTCACCTTCGCGTTATTTCGCGGCCCTGGAAATTATATGAAATTAGAGCTAATGGTTTAGCTTTCATTTAAAAACTTAAAATCATTTGCCCACGATTTCCCACGATATATTTCTGCACTTATCTACAAAATAAATTCGTCCGAACACGCCGAAAACTAATGGAAAGTATTCTGCAAAATTTCTTTTAGTTGACTGATAACCAAGCTCTGATACATGACAGAAATACATCTAAGTGCATATACTCTACATTGAAATAGCAAAATTTGCTTTACTGTCACTAGTCTAGTACTTTTACCACAATTACACTTGTGTGGTTACTACAACTATCAAATGCTATTTTTGGCCTCAATAAATATACATTCCATTAGAGCAAAGCCCCGTACTGTATATAATTAAGGTGATATATAGTGTGAGAACTATTGAAGATTTCGTTAGGTGTGCTTCTCCCCTTAGCTAATCAATCGGACACAAATTGCCACTATTTCACACTAGCCTCTAGCAAAAACTTATGAAAGACAAGGTTCCAAAATTTCAAATCTTTCGAACGGTAGCTTTAATTATTTCTATTATATTTATGAATGTAATATTTTTCAAATTAACCATGAATAATTTAAAGACATGTATTTGCCCGATTATATAGCCTTTGAATAATCGTAGTAGATTGTTCCAACAGCAAAAGGGGGTAATTCAATACGCTGATTCCGAATTTGTACCGATGAAATCTCCTCCAGTATTCCCTTCTATTAATATTATTTAGTCAAGCAATAATTACTGAAAACAAATTGAACAATATATTGGCTGGATGATCATATTAATTAGTAAATGAAATATTTGGAGAAATTTAAATCCGAGCGGAGCGAGGAAATACAAAATTGCAACCCGTGCCGACAGCTTAGTCTATTAAATTCAATTTGTTTAAAAAGTGGCACTATTAATTGGAGGCACTATGAAAGGTTAGGTTTAATCCCAATACACATAGTGCCTCCAATTAATAGTGCCACTTTTTAAACAAATTGAATTTAATAGACTAAGCTGTCGGCACGGGTTGCAATTTTGTATTTTTTCAATATTGCCCAGGCACGGAAAAAAAGTTGCATGGGCATGTGCCCGGGCAGGCTCGGGTGTGGCTATGCCACTGGTTCTTATCACATTGCTAATAATGCATTTTTAATAGTTTCTTTGTTTCTGCTCTAGACTTATATTAGTAATATGTCTACTCACTTCATTATTTTGAAATTGTTACTTTTACTAAATGTGATAGCAATATATATACTATAATAAAATATGAATTTGATGAAATACAACAGATACGTTAGACCAGTGGTTCCCAACGGGGGCGTTTGCTTTGCCTCAGGGGGTGCTATGGAGGAAGGGGGCGCTGTGGGGGGCGCTGACAAGATAATGAGCCGTTGGATGAAGATTTATTCTAACATGTGTAAATTTTGCGAAATACTATTGTATCATTAATATGATGTGCACTTCACCCATAATGACAATTCTAACACGCTGCCCACAAGAAGAGCTAAGTATTCACCATTTACAATCAATCAATGCTTTCAATGGTATTGTTTCTTTGTTTTGAATTAACAGTTCAGACGGCTTCTTAACAAAGAAGTTATAAAAAGTGATCATACCATGTTATTTCATTAATTACCTCAATAGTAGACACGATTTTTCTTGCATATCCAATCATGGCTGAAAACCCCAAGAAAAAATTCCGTCAATACTCCATAGACTATCTGAAATTTGGTTTCATCGCTACACCTACTAATCAACAATTACCCTTTTGTTTACTCTGCAATCAAGTATTCTGTAATGAGGGCATGAATCCTTCACGTATACAGTTTGCAAATCGTGGTTCCATAGATGGAATGATTAACAAAATTAGTACTAAAAATGACGATGGTCTTGTTGCTTCTCACAATATATCTCTCTTAATCGCCAAATGTGGAAAGCCTCATACAATAGATGAAAATCTCATCCTTCCAGCTATAAGAGAGGCTATATCTACTGTCATGCATCAAGATGCGTCTAGTGTAGTTAGATCAATTCCCTTAAGTAATAACTTAGTTTCGAGGAGGATCGAAGAATTGGCTATAGATGTTGAACAACAGTTGTGTAAAGTTTTACAAACAACGGAATTCGCTTTGCAGCTTGATGAGTCAACCTTACGTGACAATGAAGCTTTACTTATGGCATATGTACGATATATTCACAATGGTGTATCAAAAGAAGAAATGCTCTTCTCCAAGCCACTGGAAACAGATACAAAAGGTGAAACAATATTTATGGTGGTAAAGCAATTTTGTGAAGAGAAGAACATACCAATGGGAAATATTATTGCGTGTGCTACTGATGGAGCACCTTCAATGATTGGACGTCATCGTGGTTTCATAGTTCATCTGAAACGAGCTGTGCCGAAGGTTTTCTCTATTCATTGTGTCATACATCGTCAATATTTGATCGCCAAGCACTTAACACCTAATCTTCACCAGTCTTTGCAAATCGTGATTACTGCTACGAACAAAATAAAAAAGAACTCACTGAATGATCGCATCTTTCAGCAACTTTGTGAAAACAATGATGAAGATTACAAACGCCTCCTTCTCCATACTGAAGTTAGGTGGCTTTCTAAAGGTAATTGTTTGAAACGATTCCATCAACTGTTTGATTCTATAGTCGGGTTCCTAGAAGAATACGATTCAACTCTGGCAGAAAAGGTTAAAATGATAAGGACTGATGTGGCTTACTTAGCTGACATATTCGAGAAACTGAATATAGTGAATAAGCAGCTACAAGGGAATAATAATACTCTTATTCAAGCGAAGGGCGTTGTTCTATCATTCTTAAGTAAACTAACCTTGTTCCGACAGAATATTGCACGTCGTGAATTTGGGTAGTTACTTTGTTTAAGTGAACTGGATATGGCAAATAATAACATCATTAGAGATGACAAGATTCATATTTACTATTTCACATGTTGATTCCCTTAGCGAAGATTTGTTGATTCGATTCAAAGATTTAACCGAGTTAGTTATCCCTAATTTTGTGATAAATCCTTTTGGAACAAATATAGAAACTTTGGATCCACAATTTCAAGAAGAATTCATCGATTTGCAAAATGATATCGAATGCAATGCCATATTCACCCAATGCGGATATAGTGCATTCTGGATGAAGAAGGAAGTCTGAACGCTATCCCCATATTTTTCAAACTGTAAAATTAATGTTTGTTGCATTTCCATCATCATATCTTGTCGAAAAGGGATTCAGCACAGTAGATAATCTGCTCACAAAACAAAGAAATCGACTGGAAATAGCAACAAGAGGCGACTTGAGACTCTTTCTGACGCAGTTAGAACCGGATGTAGTCAAACTAGCAAAGAGCCACCAAAGTCAAGGATCATATGTTCCAACGTATACTGATACCTAGATTAGTCCCTAGATACTCTATCAGTCTATCTTTAATATTTCTATATAGTCAGTAATTAAAAACTGATTCAATAAAGTATTAAATAGGGGGCGTTCTGTAAATATTAAGTCTATAAGGGGGCGTTAAATTGGTAAAGGTTGGGAAACACTCGTTAGACAATTAATTGGCTATCCGAACACATTACTAAGAAACATAAATTATGACAGTATAGTAGGTCATCCACTACTCAATGATCGTATCACTAAAACTATAGTTATGTAATATAACTCTAGAGCAGAAACAAAGAAACCATTGAAAATGCATTATTATCAGTGTGATAAGAACTAAGAGTTGAGTTATACGATTTTATGTCATGATGTAAGGGGGAACGCGGCATTAGTTCTAATTTTCTTTTGTAACGTTAGTTCTACTTTTTCAATGTGTAGGCATTAGTTCTACTCGGAAAATTGGCAGTGCTTCTACTCTTAATTATGATTGTAGAGCTATATTTAAATAACCTAAATTTGAGATGTTGTGATAGATCGAATTTATTTAGCTATGTTGTCGCTGTTATTTATAGAAACGAGGACGTGATAGGACATTTTATTGTATTAATTATAAACCCGTACCATTGGGAGGGGATTAGGGATTTTGTTCACTACCTTATCGGTCTGGGAGTTTTCATTTGTACTCGTTATTATGCTACATAGGGGCGGGGATGTGGAGTCCATGCTAATTATGTGTTTGGATAGACTTTTGTTAGACTAATTATTAGAAAAGTTTGCAAAATGGCGGATCGGTGGATTTTTTGCTTTTAAAGCGTTTGTGCAGGTTTTTAGATATTTAAGGAAGCATTCAGTGTTTCTCAAAATATGAATTCGCCTTAAATACCAGATATTCATAGCTAATATACATTCGCTCTATCGACAACATCTCAAGTTTTGATTATTTTATTATAGCTCTGCAATCATATTTCAAGGGCAGAGGCACTGCCAATATTCCCAGTAGAACTAATGTATGCGCCCCATCTAAGGGTACTAATCCTGTCATGGATATTGAGTATCCATGGTACCGTTAATTGAAATAGTATAAACTGTCATGGTAGTAAATCTGTCATACAACAGTACTAAGGCGGTGGTTCTTATCTGTGTGCCGCGGCACACTTGTGTGCTTATGTTTCTTAGAACGTTGTTGAGACCACCTAATTCACACTGACATACAACTAATGTGTTAAATATGCTTTGAAGTGCTTCATTCTGGCTCTCTGGACTTGAAAATGCTAAATGTCAACAAGAATTAATCCTATAACACCAGTATTTTCATATTCATGATATATTTCTAGTAACATTTGACGCTACGGGTTTACTAAAGTTGAATTCCTGCTTGTCAAGTGTGCCTGAAATAATATTGAAGAATTTAGTGTGCCAAAGTTCGAAAAAGGCACTAAGGCAATGCATTCACTAAAATATTTGTACCATGGATATGCATTCTACGATAAAACATTTTTTATATATTTCACTGTCCAAATTGAGTAAGATTATTCTTATATAATTTCTACTGATGATACTATGTGTTAACTAAAATGCAAATATATTTATGTAATCACTAATCAACATACATACCAATATTTCCTACATGCATTTACTGCGCTATTTGTAACTAGTTGCTATAAACATGTAAGTAGCATGCTACACAGTAATTTCAGATAAATCTGTAGATGGATTTTGACATTGCTAGACTTGTATATATCACATTATTATCAAGTAGTATATAATTTGGTCAACTATGCTGTTATTTCTCATTAACACTCGAGAACTACTGTCTCCATACAATATATTCAGTTCAGCAATCAGCCAAATATAGGTTACGTCACCAATAATTGTAGATTGAACGTATAATATGTATTATAAAATAAGTACTCATAAGTGATACGTCTTCATTAAAAGACGTATTAAACAACTTCGGATTAATCTTTATGCATGTATATCCAGTAGAACTCGGAACCCTCAAGAGAGAAGAAAAAGTAGTACGTTTAACCGATTTTTATTTACATAGGATCCTATGTAATCTAAAAATTTAGTACCTTATGTGCTAAGTAGTTTATTATGTCTTTCAATGAAGACGTATCACTTATGATACCACAAGTACACTAACATAGACAAATTATGCGAACATGGGTATCTCGGGAGACCCATGTTCGCATAATTTTGATTTCGATTGTATTTTGGAGTTATGACGTAACTGTTACATTTACATTCGTGGACCAATGATATTCTCGCACTTTACTATTATTGAAATAGTGTAAATGTTGCAGTTGTGTGTAAAACTAAAATGCATTTCATTTAAAACAATTTTTGAACCTAAATTCCTCTCAATGGCGTTTTCAATAGATTAATCATTACTTCAGTCAGAGTGCATTGACTTATTATGCATTCGAAAATATTCTTTCTACTCACAACGGTCTAATACCGGCCGGATGATAGCGCTTGTGGATAGGGACATTTGTTCCTTGAATGTCCTTCTTAACGCATTTTTGTAGCTGGTTATTTGTATTTCCGTTCTCTGTGGAATAAGAACCCTTTGATGTTTTCCAGTGTTCTTGATGCACTATTCAAGTTCCAGAGAGGAACCTTAATATTTTATACAAACGTCTCCCTCCTTTATTTGACCGTTTGTGAGTGTAATAAATATTTTGTATACTATGTCAATTCACTTCAACCGAAATCTATATAAGCTGGAACGGACAAGTTTTTTCTAGTAGAACTTTCAAATTTGTTGCTTGACACATATTTGGTCTCAAAATCACAAAATAGTGTAGGGAACAACAGTTACCAAGCGTTTTTTATTACATTTCACGTCGATGTGATTAATATTTCAAAATTAAAGTAATTCCGCCTAGAATCATTCCCTCTCTAATTTCGATCTCCTTTTCTTGGCTAGAGGGCGGTAAGTAGGTATCCAGTCGAGAGATGGTTAATACATTATTCACGATTAGGAAATGTAAAGTTGCTCCTGAGATATTTTATCAATTTCGCTCCAGAATTGAGAAAATTGATTACCACATACGTCAAAAGTCAAAACAAATGCTCTCTGATTTGCAAGGCTAAATGTCCAACAACTAAACATTTGAAATTTCTTCAAGACTACTTGTCCCTTCCGTGCTTTAGCGACGCCCCTTTCAGTGTAGATTGATTCTTTTGTCTGTGAATACAATTTTCCACTTAAGAAATGATCTGCTTTGACATCCCAGGCCCAAAGCATATCTTTTGCAATGTTATATGAGTAGCGTGCACATTGATGCCTAACATTATCGTGGATTTCTCGTAGAATGCTGGGATACCATCAATTTTGATGACGATTTAAGTTAGTTTTATAGATCAGATTGAAAACATTTCAGAATTAGGTTTCAATCCATACCTTTAATGGTACGTACATATTTATACATCTAAAATTCTAAATGAAACTTGAACTGCGAAAAGTAAGCTCATAACTTTAATCAAATAAATATTAAGCGTTAGAAGGTCCAAGTCTGCATTTGTGTCCTGGATCAATCTATAGGGGCCCCATTTCTGTCAAAACAGTATTAGAGAATTCGTGTATAGGCGTAAACACGATTTCTTCAGTACATGGAAGGCGGAGCCAGTACGGAAAGTCTGGCCATTGCCGGACCGGCTATTGTGGACTAATAAATATTTGCTTCGACCAGGCCTGCAGTGTATTAGAAGACTCATATACATTAGGGTGATTAAAATATACTACATTCAAAGTAATAGTATGATAACGATTTGAATGGTCCGGAAACAGTTATTGTCGACTATAACTGGGCCTAGTCTCTCTGTACCACCTGGTTGGTTGGAGTATTTGGAAGCTATATCTAGTTGCTGAACAGGTTTGATCGAATGCGAATTATTTTACATATTGTTCCTAATGCAAGATTCTTTGTATTTTATTGACTATTTGAACTGACTGAATAATTTACCTCGGATTATTGTCAGGCTTGCTGCAGGATGTTATCCGGATGTCTAACTACCTCTTGGTTGCTGAATTGGGCCTTAGGGGTCGATAGCTACTTGTGAATGGGATTTTGATCGGACTGGTCAAGAATATTTCTTATAATTGATGTCGGCCATAATTGGCCGCCTTGGACAAATTCTACACAGCCAGGACCAACTAAGTTTAGTTGTAACTGGTAATGGACCAATTAATGCGATATAATACCATCCCTTGTGCACGAAATTATCTAGGAGTGCAAGATATTTTGATTAAATTACATTTCGGAGCTTCAAAATTGAGAATATTTCCCTATACCGTACCAGAAATTTTCTGATTAAGACTTATGAATTTGATAGGAGGAGCGCTAGCAGCGTTCTCCGAATAACCTTTATGACTCCCTGCCATGCCTTGAAGTCAAACACATTTTAATGACCCACTTGCATATATGTTTCCTAATACATTCACGATGCATCGCGTGTACCCGTACACCCGTGAAAGTTCGTGAGTACGTGTACACACGGGATAATTCAGTGGGTACGTGTACACACGAAATCTCTAATAGACTACAACATATATACCTATTATTACAGATATTCACATCAGAGAGAGTGTTCTAGAGATAATCAGCCTGCTATATATGCTGAAATTCAAAAAGGGAGAATGTGATGTATCACCTAATAGTATTTATTTTCAAGACGGTGAACTCTATCCCGCCTCTGAAATAATCGCTGTTTCTCATCCTTACACCTCACAGCCTCTACCCCCTGCTCTTCATCCTCGCACCCTGCCAAAACCCAGCCCTCCTCCTTCTCTTAACAGTACTAACGGTACAACTACAGATTCTTGCACTGAGTCTACTGGTTCTGAAAATAATTTCGAAAATTATCATACTATAAGGTCAGTGCTTTTATATTTACTCTAATATGAGTAATATCCGGATATTTTTGATTACTTTATTTCCCTGAATAAGCGCCTGAGGCCAGAAAAATGCTCCAAGAATTGTGAATACATATTTATCACCACCAGGGAGCTCTACACGTTATTCGGAGCACGCACCTAGCGTTCCTCTTCTACAATTTTATACGCCTAAATCAGTAAATTAGTATTACTGTGTAGGGAGATATTCAATTTTCACGCTCCTGAATATAATTTCATCAAAAATCATACGCCTAGAGGAGCGTTAGGCACTCCTTGATAATTATCTGATCAACACCCTATAGATAAATTACTGTTCCAACTATACTAAATGGTATAGTGGCTCAGTACTAAAATGGTTAACTTTCTTAGTAAGTATATATAAATATACATACACATATATAGTGGAACGTCGTTAAGACGAACACCGCGCCCTCGGACAGTCAAAATTAATTCGCTTTATCCAGAGTTTGCATTTACCTGAGTAATATCAATGGAATAACCATCGTATGATCTGAATTTGTGGAATCTTTTGTTAGTGGAAACTTATCTTAACGAGAGTCTACTGTATGCCTGTATTCACTCTCCTGTTCACACCTTTAGAGATTAAGACACCGAATATGGTAAGTTCATTCGTTGTAACCTCTAGTTTTTATTATGAAATTGACGCCTCATTTGACTAATGCAACAAACTAAGATAATCAATTTCAAAAATTGTAAAATAATTAGACGAAAAAATGCCACGAAATGAATATCTGCCCAGCTCTTATTCAGGGAACAACGGTAGCTCAATATATACAGTATGAGGATGATACTATAGTAGTTGTATGCATAAATCAATACAATTTGACTACAGTGACTTATGTGATATTCCCCATAGGATTTGGCTTAGTCGTCGACTGATTTTCGAAATCTTTCGCTTATCATCTTCTCTCAACGAGTTTTATCAAGCGCATATAGCGATTGTTACCATCGTGAAAAAGTTGGGGTCTAACATTCTCTAATTATACCTATAGGAATTTGTATGGCTGTATGCATATTGTTTAGTGTGCAGCGGTCCGTTCTGGTCTGATCCGATCTGATTCTCGGTTGTGTCCGGTCCAAGCCCGTTCTGACTGCACAAAGTTGATAATTTTATATCATTTCATTCATACTATTCATAATTGCATGTCATATTCAATGAATTATTCGTATTTCGTATTCAATATATATTATTTGCTAATTCTATTTCGTCACAACTTTGATAACAGATTAACAGTATTAGGTTCAGTCCTTTCCTGGGGAAGAAATTTGTTGACTGTTCGGTCCAGTCTTGTCCTGAAATTTAATAGATTGATCCGGTTCCGGTCCGAATTTTGGGAACTAGCTGCAACACTAACATTGTTACGTACTTGTACATACTTGACTAGATGTGATTATGAGCTTGTGAGAAGGCATTGGAATATCATTTGATAACTAGAGGGATATCCCTGAAATATGGGGCTAGAGCTGCACTAATACCACTAGCACTACATGATAATAATACAATTATCACAATACTCCCCATAGGATTTGTCTTAGGTAGAACTTTTTAATTTGTGGACGTATTTCTACTTGCTGAATAAATATAATGATACAGCAAGTAGAATAACATTTCAACTGCTTGAACGAACCATCCTACGAATTTTGAGGGACTCTAGCCCTGGCCCGTGTTTTAGTTATTTCACAGGATGTCCCGGCCCTGTCCCTTCCAGGGGTTTAGTAACCACTAACCATGAAATTGTACCTTTATTTCAAGGTTGTATTCTAGTATTATTTGGCAATTAGTTCAGTATTCGGTTGATTTAATCGAATATTATCAGTAATTGGTTGGGCAAACAATATATCGATCTTCGGTTTGGATACTATACATGAATACTGTTATTTGGTCCGAACGGTTATACCTCGTGTATGTCACTTATTTATGCTAAACTAAATGTTAATAAGGTTAAATCAGATTTATTCTACTTAATAAATTCGTTCAAAAAGTTATACCAGGAATGGGGTTCGAACCCATGTGTGCATACGCACATTGGAACTTAAGTCCAACGCCTTAACCACTCGGCCACCCTGGTCAATGATCATTAATTTCTAAGGATACAGTATATTACAGTGACATATGTTAAAAAGAACAAAATTCCACACAATTTTCTTCCGTACAATGGATATCCAATTGTTTTACTCCGGTTAATACATACTCCAGATAAGGAGTACAAATTTCGATGGTCCCTTGGTGTACGTATTAACGAGGTTCTACTCTATATGCTTTTTGTGTGTTACTTCACAGTTAGGCTTTGGCTGGGGACATATTTATCTGCACCCTGTGCTAAAACTTGAAACCAAACAAGTTTTATACCAAATTACTGCATGAGATTATATCGATCTATGGTAAGGTCTGTAGCCAACCTTGTAAATGAGCTTAACAACCCTTCAAGTAGTAAAGGAACTCAACTCCGGCTCACCCTTTCGAAAAGTGGTACGGCTGGATATTTAATGTGACTTACTAGTAGCACAATCCAACAACTAACTGATGGATTAGCTAAGGTCCGGGGGCGCCGTGCCCAGTGGCGTAAAATTTGGGCGAGGGGGGCTCTCCCCACTTTTTGGATCGTTTTTCCCCAATGTGTAGTTAAATATTCACGTAAAACTTCAGTAATGAAGGAAACTGTATTAATTGTAACATTAATTGAGACGAATCCCATTTATGATTATCCTAATTGACTGAAATCTTTTCAACGAAGCTGTTTAGGTAAAAACCTTAACAGATATTTGATGAAATTAAATTTTTGTTAGTTATGACAATGAAGTATACTCTTATTTCCTCCAATATTTGATATCATATTTTATGCTAGATATGCAGTAGATTCTCGTAGAATGTGATAGAAATGAAAATGGTTGAATAATAAATATATATCTCGCCCCACAATTTTTTGCGATTTTGAAAGAATTCTACGCCCATGGCAGTGCCTCCTTAATTTCTTGTGGTACGGCGGTGCCGTACCCCATCTATTCATTGAGGACCGGCAGCGCCTTGCCTCATCATTTTCCCACCATTCCCTCACCCTAGTTTGGACTGTACATGAGGATAAAATGTATAACTGAGTAATTAAAATGTAATAGACGCATGCGCCTACGGTTAATACAATCATGTGCTTATGGAACTAGTCGTGCTCCATTGCGAAATAAGAAAAATTCCAAAACCAACAATTGGAATCAATATAATTAAGTAATCCAAAAAATACCCAACTCATCAAGAGATATTTCTTCCAGTATCACAAGCCAACAACTAGGGCATTAGGATTTTTCGATCAAAGATCGGATAATTAGGATCTAGATCCTTTTTGAGGATCGCAAGAGGCTCGTTGATCAATTTGTGAAAGTAGGAAGTAATCGTGCTGTTTCATACAATATACTTAATTTAGAATTACTAATGAGCACAAGTTGTACTAACTCGAAACTTTCAATTTCAATCAATTAGTTCAATGGTCCACAATCAAAATAGACGAATAGAATAATAAAGTGCAGCTGTCAGTCGAAACCTGTTTTTCGTACTTATCAGTTGTTTAACTTTTGTATTTCTTAGATTGTAAATATTGTGAGATTTGCATATACATATTCCTATCGTTTTTGTATGGTTCCTATTACTACTAGTATTGTAACGAAGCTATAATAGTAACTGTATAGGTGGCACTACTAAAATGAGTGCTGATGTCCGGCCGTGTCACCTATCCTGGCCAGGGCATTAGGACTGGGGTCTTGGAATTTTACTAGACGTTGCAGGCATGTGTGGAGATGTGCACCTCGGTATACGATTTTACTGTGCCGACTATACTTTAGTATAGTGGCCCAGTATTGAAATGGTTGCCTATATTTTTTCTATATTATTATTTTTTCTCCGTAAAAGCCCTGCAGTAAAAACTGAATTGAATTATGGTGATATGTGTTGTGAGAACTATTGAAGATATTCGTCGGGTGTGCTTCTCCCCTTAGCTTATCAATCGGACACAAAGTTCCACTATTTCACACTGGCCAAACTTTTGTCTGCCTCTAGCAAAAATTATGAAAGGAAAAGTGGCAAAAATTTCACACTTTTCGAAAGAGGAAAATACAAAATAACAACCTGTCCGGACAGCTTAGTCTATTAAATAAATTTGTTTACAAAGTTGCACTATTAATTGGAGCCACTATGTGTAATGAGATTAAATCTAACCTCTCATGATGCCTCCAATTATTAGTTCCACTTTTTAAACAATTGAATTTAATAGACTAAGTTGTCTGCACAGGTTGTAATTTTAGATGTTTTCCTCGCTCTGCTCGGATTTCCAATGCATCAAACAATCTATTTTCTAATTAACTTTTCGACTGTAATTTTCCCCAATTTTATATTACTCAGTGATATAAATAATCCGTTTTGTGCTAACAAACATATACCAGAGGCTCGTGTTGCACAACCAGTCTGTCGGCTGTACATTTCTTTTCTACTTTATAATTGGTTTTATATTTCTAATCGTTTACTCTAATAGTCATGCGCATTTGCCACTCTCTCAAAGACGTATTCTCTTACAAATCCCTACTGTGTCGCTACCTAATAATCGAAAACTAAGTGATACCGTTTGTGAGTCTATACGAGATAAGGAAGATTCTTCTTACCTGGAATTTTATGAGGAAAGACCTGGATCTTTATCAGATCTTTTAGAAAGAGACAAATATGCTACTTGCAAACCTCAGCTGATGCGTCAAAGTGATGAAACTAATGACTTTGGGTATTTCAATTGTTTATACTTTGTAGAGGGGCGTATACATGTTACTTAGCCCACAAAATTCCATAAATTTTGAACCCTTTCCCTACCTGTGCAGAGTTGCTAGGTTTTGTCCATGTGGTATAAGCCGGTAAACCGTCCTTTCCAAAACCTTCTTACTGGATTTAACAGTAAAAACTGGTCAAAACCTAATTGTAGTACTAGCATGATAATTATATGGCGAAAGCATCCTTGTTTAATAATAGCAGGATAGGTAAGATAATTAATTGATGTATAATTTGCCAATATTCATTCCCACTTAAATTCTTGACATCCTCTCAAATCTCTGAAACAAGCTACTAACCTGCCCGCTTTATCAAATGCCAATCTGTTCCGTGTTGGGTTTGAATGAAGCCAAAATTCAAGAAAATCACTACAATAATTGCTGAACTTGACGGAAAGATTCATTAATGGATAGCTATATCGCAACGCATGTTCTACGAAGTTTTACGAATTTTCCATCACGTACCTGATCCAATGTATTTGTACATTCAATATAGATGCGGGGAATTGTGCAGCCTTTCCCTGAAATTTATAAGGTTTTGGCAAAGAGAAGCATTTAATAGAGTTTGTAAACTCCTCGCTTCTTCCTTGTATTCACATGAAAGCCTCTGCCCCATAAACTGTGGATTGATCATGTTGGCTAGGAAGTGAAATTAGATATCCCAACAATTTTCCTTTTTCATATTATTCATGGTTATTGCTTAGCAATGGATCTGTTATTACCAATTTTACCGGTAAAGCCAGGTTATTCTCACTGCCTGAACCCTACGTCGTATTTTTATTTCTATCTCTTCTCAAAATCAAGTAATTAAAGGTTAATGTAATGAGGAGACGACATAATTTAAATTGACTCTAAATACATGGTCCAATATCTAATTGAATTGCGAGGCCAATAGATTTTTAGGAAATACCTACACGGTACACCAAAAATCATGACGTATCAGCTAGCAGCATATAGATTATGAGGCGCCTAGTAGAAATTTACAACTAGTCAAAATCTATTCAGTCCACACAGATTATGATTAAGAGCTTGAAAATTTGTAAGAGTTCATTGTGGCCTGTAGATTTGCACCTCGGTAAACGATTTTTGATCTGACAGAATATGCCAGTAATAGTAACAGCTTTGATTCTACATGCTGCCGAAACTGGTGTTTTCTAACGGATATTTTGCAGGAAAATGTAGTAAGAAAATACGATAGGAACATAAACAGCACTGTTACTTGTAAATATTTGGAATTATTAGGATCTTTCAGAAAATTATCGATCCAATTTCGATCATGAATCCTACTATTACAAATGGATCAACCATTCTCTTCTGATCCTCAAGAAGGATCTAGATCTGGATCGTACGATCTTCGAAAGATCCTAATTCCCTAATAATAGCCTCATATATACATGTATAATTGGACGGAGTACACATTGAATTGAATTTATACCAATAATTTTCTTTTAATACTTTTAATAGTATAGATGTTTTGGCTCTATGTGAACTCGTAGTACATCTAGTTGTGCACCTGACATTAGAAAATTTTCTAATGTGCATATTTACACACCTTTTGACACCTCTGTATTTTAGCCCAATCAGATTGTAAGGTTTTACAATTAGACATGAATGCATAAAATTAGTTCTGATGGAATGTTTGTAATTTAATTAGCACTGTATTGTATATGTATTGATGTCGACTGCGATTCTATTAAATATATATACACTGATTTATCATATGATTAATCATATCTTCACACCTTGTGGTGAATATTTCAAAATTATCCTAGAGATTAGCTTCCACTTGTTAAATAGGGTAAACAGGGACGTAGGCTCGATTTTACATTTTTAAATGTCTAACAAGATTATTAAAATTCAATTTTATCTTTCTTTGCTAAAATGGATATTTAGTAGAATAACATAATTTCAATAATCCACTAAAATTAATTTGTTAAGTTTGAGTCTACATAATTTTTCTTACTAATTATTTCCACTCTAATATAATAAGAAAAATCTATAATTCTCTGAAAAGTTTAGCCCTTATTCGATAATATTTTTGGCTATGCACCATTTGTGGTTATAGAAAATATAATTATAAACGCAGTGATTTCATTACTGGCCCACTATACTAGAGTATTGTCGGAACAGTAAAAACCGATAAGTAAGAATAAACCGGTTTCGGCTCTAGCTTTCATAAGCTTAGAGAAATTTCTCCTTTTTCAGCTACAATTGCTAAAAATACCGCAACAAAACTTGATCAATTTGATAAACTTCAAAACAGACATTTCGATCAACAGAAGAATGACATCCGTTACCATAACAACCAACACACTTGTTTATTCATAATGAAATTACGTAATTCTACGTTTGAAGATATGCTGAATTCGAAGAGATATTCGCACCAAAATCTAAGATCATATAGATCAGGCCTATTTCCACCTAAATGCCCACTGTGCCTCATTTTTTGGAGGGCGATCTCCCTCCCTGCTCCTGGCATTAATTAATAAAGTCCAAATATTATTAAGCGCACCATTGCCTTGTGATAGAATGCTATGTCTGATAAGATATAGTTGAGACAAAAAGCGAATAGATTAGCGTGAGGCCACGAGTCAAAACTTGACTTGATTAATTGGGTTGAACATATCCCTCTATTCCTTCCCTCTGTCTTTTCTACAGTGGTTTCGATATTCTTATCTTATGACATGTGTCTGATATGATTTCTTTAGTTACAAATTGTTTGTTTATAGATGTACTTTTCTCTTAATGTAGATCTCATCCTAATATTTCACATTCTCTGAGCTGGCACCGAATGAATCCAGATAATAGGAGAGATTCTCAACAAGAGGTATTATTCTGTACGAAGTATGGGAGTATTTACTGCGAGTCATTAGAGGATAGTTTGGACGATGACTTAAATAGCGTGTGTTCTGAATATAGCAGATCTACTAGTGTCATTAGTACAGCATCTAGTTTAGTTTCTAACAAAGATTCTACTAAATTAGATGCTATTCTCAGGAAGGATAGGAGTGTGAGTTTATTCTTCTCTCTCCATTTTTCTGAAAGCTTTTATATATTGCTACAAATATTTTGCCATCTCACTTCGTGCAAGATAGCAATCACAAGTACTACTTTGTAATAGTGTTCCACAACCAATCAATCAGTGTGCATAACTACCTCAATATTTAAGTAATCATACTTACCAACCCCTTGTAACTGTTGCACTAAATATTTTTCGAATTCCATGACTTTTCAAAATTTACCCTGGATTTCTAATTTAATATGCAAATGAAACGTATTTTCCCTCTTTAATGAGAAATTAAGCCAGATATATCCTATATTTTCCCTGGATAATTCAGGGATCATTAGATGCTTTGCAAGAATAGTAAATTAATTCTACGATGTCCCCAATGGGGGGTCTAAATTTGTGAATAAATCCTAGAATGCTACACTGTTTTACAATTGCAGTAGCAGTGAATCTTTGTCACTTTGCTATTCAATTGCAGTAGCATAATGGTTCTCTGACAGTATTGGCGATTGAGTGAAAGTACATTATCAAACACGTCAATAGTAAAAAGTTGAAAGGTGGAAATACTGGCGAATATCCTTACAGAAATAATTAATTTCAGAATTCATATTCTTGTCAAATTTCTTCCAATTCATTCCCCGACGGGGGGGGCTGTAGCCCCCAAAGCGCCACCCGTAGTCTTGGTTCCTTTTTCCGACATATTCCCTCTACTATTCGGGGTCACATCAGCAGTTTGATGGAGAATGTTCCGCAGTATGTGATTCCCAAATAATAGTTGAATTTAATTCATGCATTGCCTACTAAAGATAAGTCCTGATTACTGAGTCAAATTTCACTGGACCATAGTTAAAAGGAAGTGGATATATTTTGATGGGAAATTCTATAATCGCAGATAATAAGAAACTTGCACATTGTCATCAGAATAAATGTATTATTCATATCTAAGCATTCACAAAAGCCACATTTGTGAAATTTTCAGATCGAAGTGACGTCATCTGTTAACGTAATTGGCAATATAATTAATAACTGCTCCATTTTATAGTTTACACCCAACTTCCCATACCCTTGTGATACATTTTGATATAATATCTCTCAAGATTATTGCACAATCTCAAAAATGGACATATTCATGATCACGTCATATTGGTACGAGATATCATATCAAATGTATCACAAGGGTATGTGAAGTTGGATGTATACTATATAATGGCTATCCTGATTTGACTTTATTTCCACGATTATCGTGTTATAAGTGGATATTGGCAAAACATCTGACATCCATGGTCTGTGCGATAACTCACAAACGTACGATCTTTATCATGAAAAAGTACTTAAAATTGTACAGATACGGTTTTAGATAATTTGGTATTTCAACATTTTGAACATAATTTGCCAATTACGCTAATAAATGACGTCACTTCGATCTGAAAATTTTCGCGAATGTGGCTTTTGTGAATTCTTAGATATGAATAATACATTTAGTCTAGTGAAAATGTACAAGTTTCTTGTTATCGGCAATGATAGATTTTCCCATCAAAATATATCCACTTCTTATCCTTTGCCCAAATTAGTGATCAAATCATATCTTTAGTAGGCTATGATTCATGACAATTTGTGAATTCTTTATGTTCAAATCAAATATTTTCAATGCACTGGCAATTATTTGGGTAATTCTTTGCTTTGCAAGCCATAGTATGTAGTATTATAGAAGCCATGTTGCGCCCCTTACAAGTCTTCCGCGTCACCTCGTGCCCCCTCGTAAAGAGGCTGGCTGCGCCCCTAAGTATAATAACGTATTATGAAGTATATTTTTGGATTTTCTCTCAGGTCTAGGGAAAGAACCCAAAACTCTGGAAATTGATTTTTGTACATTCATGATGATGTAATTATCCCATGATAAGTTATCATACAGATTAATTGAGTTTTAATAGTATAGATACAAATCGAGATTCATTTGAATTAGCACATCCTGACGTTTTAACGGTTTGTGATTACTAAGGATTGTGTGACACTAAGTATAACAAAAACTCTATTAACAGGAAATGGTTAATTGAATTTCAATCCTTTTGGCGAAATGCCGCCCACATCTTGAAGGTTCGGATCTCAGAGGTTCGACAATATTCGTTTTAGTTTTATTTCATGCTCAATTTTGTATTAATTACAGTAGAACTCGGATATGACGTAACACTTGGGGAAGTAAAATTAGTACGTGCTACCGAAGTACGTCGTATCTTAATATTCTTCCTAAGAAATTAGTACAAGAATTTATATATTCCGTTTTTGGAGATAGGTACGTGCTAACTGAGTTCTACTGTATTTACTTATTGGCAACATTAGATTAATTTGCATCCTGTTTGTTTTGTTTTTAGTTATCGAGCCTTTCTCTTGACGCCCGTATAAAAAAGAGAAAAACTCCTAACCCTCCGAAGAGCGACAAGATTGGACGTAAAAATATTCACATGCACACAACCAGTGATATAGGAACTGAAAACTTTTACGGAACGGAAAATAAATACGGTAGTCTTCCTCATGTCATGCGCAAGAGAAGTTCAGGGTATGATAATCCCAGTAAGCTTTCCGCTCCAATTTCACAAATACATAAGCTGGATAAAGTAACTACACATTTGGATAAAGAAGAAATGTCTGGTATGTTTATTGACTTGAGGAAGACATGCAGTGTAGAGCATACTCTCGTTAACACCAACATAGTATGAACTCCTTATACCAAGTGCTCTTTCTCAGCCCCTTTCAATGATTTTCTATGAAACAAACTTCGATAAATATTCACACAAAGGCACTTTAATGTTCACATGAAATTTACTTTGTTCCTTCATGTACTTAATTTCACTATTTTCGTCACAGCAATAGATTAACCAGGAACTTTTGACTGAGGGGGCACAACTCCCAGCTCTGGGTATGTGGACGGTAGAAAGCATAGACTAAGCCAAACTGGACAATTCCGTTAGAAGCAAAGGACCAATATGTGTAAAATGCCATTATCTACCAATTCTGCTTCTTTTAGTATTCAAATATGAAACTCGTTGACCAATTAATTAATAACTAGCGGGCTTCGCTTGATAGGTCGCTGCGCGACAGCTTGGTGCCTCTGGTTAGCTTAAGTATTAAATAGCTAAATTTCTTGATGAACCAAGTATTATACTCGGCACTATGTGCCTCGAGGATAATATATTTTGCGGAAAATTTATTATCTACGGTCCATTCAAATTCCATTTAATGGCCTTCAATGGTAATACCGGAGCTACTACGTGGCTTTTGGTTAGTAATCTCGGCACTCTTGCTACGGGTATTACGAAATTTTTAATTTTTCGAACTTTGGAAAATTTTTGTACAGTCATGATACGTAATGATCCAATAAGGCGTTAGCTTTTAGTAAGAATCATAACGTCAGGACATTTGTCACATTGAGGGGTACTTGTGATTCAAATTTCAAACTTCTATAATTTTATATTGGCTGAGCAGTTGTTAATAATGTGATTATTCGAAAATCCAAATTATCACAATGATCGCATAATGTCGTCATATGTTTGAATTTTCGTCCAACACTCAAACTTGTCCGAGCTAGGCCCATAATACCCCTGTATGCCAATAATCAGCCCTGGAGGTCCTCCAGTTTCTTCAATCAATTCTGAATATACAAACATATATATTCACATAGAGAGGGGTCTCCGAATAACGGAGACGTTGGGTCATGGTATCTGTCCGTTGTGGAAAATTGTCCGCTCCTCAGAGACGGCTTAGTAGTGATTACATGCTTGGCGAATTCAATTCGTGCCACGATGTTTGTTCGTTGTAGCGGGTTGTCCGCTTCTTGGAGTGTCCGTTTGGGGAGACTCCACTGTATACATAAAGACTAATTGCGTTTTATGTTCGAACTTAGTGCTTAACTTCTTAGTGAATACGGCGACAGGAGGCCTTTATCTGGTTTCGTGACATTTGGAAAATATTTATGAGGGTGCGTTTATCAGGTGATATCCCCATGTTTTTAATACCCTAGGGTGCGCGAAATTTAATCTATTGACACTTAGGATGTGCGGGTTACCTAAATCTAGATGAAGCCCATAGCAGCAATTTATTATCTAGGCGTACGATGATATTCCCAAAACTCTTCCTTTGTTTTTCTATTCCTGCAACGGCACTCAAACATTTATTCCTTAAAGTGCTGTTACCGGCACTCTAACCACAGCCTTCAAATTAATATAGATTCCAATGTTTTTCTTACCAGTCTGTCGGCTCGACATTTTTATTTATCAAATGGAGAGATTTAGATGATGTAATTGCATAGGATTGCGTCTAAAGATCCATGTGAAGTTTTATAAATTATTGTAATTGCCCCTACCCAATATGCCTGACTACACCAGCGCTGTCGACACAGCCTTTAATTTTATATTTGTTTCATTAGATATTATGCAGAAAGCATCTGGTATGTACAAACTTGAAGGCTATACAGATCAAGAAGTATGTCAGATGTTGGCTCCTGAGTAAGTGTGATTTCTTCTAACATACCTTGACCATTATTTTATGCGATAGCATCCTATAATTTATTTTTACAGTAGAACTTGTATAAAACAGCACTCGTGGGGATATGGAAATTTTGTCGGATTTGCAGGTGAATTTGTATTGTCGGAAGCTTCCGAATTATACAAGTGCCGGTTTATGCAGGTTCCACTGTTTGGTATTTATACACTTTTTTCTCCATGATTTTCTTTTAATCATAGGCTGCGTTCCTCGGCGCAATCACCCCCAAATACTTTATTGAATGAGCGAAGGCATCTTTTCGCCCCCAATATTTACATTAAACATTGAAAGTTATTTGCAACGATACGATACCAGTATTTATATGATTATGCTTGAATTGATTCTTTTGAATTTATAATAAACTTGCATATAGTGTTAAATTATATGCGTAAAATGAATTCATCAGAGTCAAAACAAGAGGGGAAATGTAAAAACTCACAATGATAACATACTCGAAGTTGTAAATAGGCTAGTAAATATGCTCATTATGGTCAATAAGCATGTTCTCGCTAAAGATATGATCCGTGCTCGTTATATTTAGCACAGGTGTTTATCTAGGTGCTTGGCTGGCACCAAAAAGTGCCAGTTCAGCAATCATATAGTACAAAAGTGTCGGGCATGAGACTCAAATTAGTCAGGATCAATATGTCACCCTCCAAAAAAGTGCCATCTCAGGAGAGCCAGGATAAGAAATGTGCCGGTTCAGAAATTTATGTATAAACCCCTGATTGAGCATTCTCATTTGGTTGAGTGAGTAAAAATTATATCTATTATATAATTTGTCGATGGTTTTCTTTTGTTTTTTATTATTCGGAATTGATTGAGGGACTGGTAAGAGCTACAAACTTGAATTTGGCATGTGGGTGGAATGTGATAAATCTAGGCACAATGGTAGGCTGTTAATCCAGTTTATTTACTATGCAAAAGTTGCTCAATAGTTCCAATTCGCATTTTTTTCAAACTCCAATTTGTTAAACATGTAGCTAGCTATGGTTTGTTAATTGAATATTACACAATAATTACTACTATAACCACCACTATATTGTCGAAGAATATACATACTCAATAAATATATATACAGTGGGCAAAAACAGGTACTTTAGGGGAAATACGCATGTAGGTAGCACCATGTGTTTGAAATTATGTGTATATAGTAAATCGATGCAAAGAAATCGATTAGAAGAGCCAAAGTGTACGTACGATTATGCCTTTATGGTTTGATAATATATGAATTTTGGAAACCCATGAATTGTAAAAATAAATTACTAATCGACCATGGATAATATAAAATCAAAATTTCCGAAAAATAATTCTCAAGGCATGTAGTGCCGAGTATAATATAGAGTCGTTTAGCGACCCAAACCATCAAGAAATTTCGCTGTTGAATACCTAAGCTAACCTGAGGCACCAAGCTGTCGTGCAGCGACCTAGCAATCGAATCGCGCTAGTTATTTATTAATTGACCAATTAAATTTAACTAATATTTTTAACATTTAGTAAAATACGTCGACTAATTCTTTTAATTACTTATTCCGTAGATATTGAATGAAATATTCCTGGAATACACATGTGAGCATGTTAAATTTTTTCAATGAGTGAGGCGGTCAAAACTGTGAAAAATAGCCAAAGGCAAACCTGAAAAACATGTACATCTTGCCCACTCTCACAAAACGTAACTTTATAAAATAGAATTAATTATAGATTAATGTGGTCTATTGAACCTCTAAAATACCCCTGTATGCCGACAATCAGCCCTGGGGTCTTCCAGTTTCTTCAATCAATTCTGGACATACAAACATATACATACATCCAGATTAATTTCATTATAATTACGTCATACTTCCGTCAAAGTTGTGAATTTTTTCCAAGAATTGACTTGTCCGAGCCAGGCCCAAAATGAGGGTTCAATGAACACCAGCCCTAAAATGTCAAAATTGGCATTAGTCCAAATTTTTTGAATGTCTGCGTTAGTCCAAATGAGGCGCATGTATTAATTCAATTTTGGGTTGTTGTCTTATTAATTTTGTCAACTGAAGTTTATTAAGAATGTTGCTTTTATTAGCAATTATGTGCATTTTGCACTGTGGTGAAGAACTTTTGCCTCGAATTAGTGTCAACATTGGTCCTGGATTTTATCCGGTTTATTTTGGATCGATATATACTTGGCAAATCGAATTTTGATCAGATTAGATGAGAAAATTGCTTTTAATTGCTGATTATGTCTATTTTCCGCGGAATTTCATCATTTGTGAATACCTTTCACATCGGATTAGATTCATGATTTGGTTTGGATGGTTCCGGATGTCTGACTACCTTCTGATTGTTGGACACGAAGTGCCGAGATCAATAACAAAAAGTCACATTTGTGTTTCAGTATTGCAATACTAATATGAGTAATTTCGATGGATCATGGATACTAATTCATGATACTTTAGTTATTTTGTGAATTCGAGGCAAGCAGTGTTGAGTATATCCTGTCGCTCAGCGGCATAAAGCACTAAGATATTTAGCTATTTCATATATTTAATCTAACTCCGAGTCACAAAGCTGTCGCGCAGCGACTTAGTAAGCAAATCCCGTTCGTATTTATTGAATTTTGTATTATCTAGCACTGTTGAGGCTAATGAGTTGGGCTTGTTATATTCTAGCTTCTTTGATTTCACAGAATTAGGTCTGGTGGATGCATTCAGGTAATTATATAACTTGTTCTTTTTTACAATACAAATATGTTCGGTCCTTTATTCTCTCTTCTTCTTTTCAGAGTATATCTGAGACATCTAAAGCTAGAAGGAGAGTCTCAAGAACAAGATAGAATTGTGGAGTTCTTCTCAAAAAGATATCATGCCTGCAATCAACAAAGAATCGGTTCTGCAGGTATTTGCTACTTATTTATTCAGTCTACTTAAATTTACCCAGACACTTCACTGGAAGTTTCAGACCTGCTAACAATCCATTAGATCACATGTGAGATTTATGTGATTAATTTTTGAATTTCCGAAAATTTACATTTTGAAATTAGGCGCCTCTAACGAAGTTTTAATATCTTTAGTTTAAGAGCTTTAATCGAATCGAACGTTGCTCATTAGGTGGATTAAACATCATAGAACTTGATAGATCCATTTCTCTTACTCTTTGGTGACGTAATCTTAATTATTTTGATTCCTCAGATTATATTCCAATTTTTATGTACTAAGACGCTTAGAATTTAACCGTCACAGCTGTCATTCAAAGGATTTATCATATTTGTTGATAATTATCCTGTACCTACTTCTTACTCTCCAATTTGGGCATTGTTATCTCTAAAACTATTCAATATTTTGTTATAAATGTTTTATTGTTGAATGGGAAGTTTCATATGGGAGTGTATTGCGCATAGTGGCATAATTCGAAAATTTCTGTTTTTTTTAGTTTTGCCGTTATCACACCGTTTCATACGTATATATGTAATATATTGCTAAATATTCAGACACAACTGAAGTTAGACTGGCAATATGTACTACGATTGAAGTGAAAGATGTACATGTGAAGTCTATTGACCCAGTTGGCTTATCCATAGCATTCGATATGTTAAGGAAATGAGTCCATTGAAAGTTTGGACCAGGGACAACGATATATTGCAATGGATTTATATAGGGCATCCTAATATTTGGTATAGTATCAAATTAGTACACTTTGCCCGACCAAATGTAACACACTGGAGTCTCCGAATAACGGACATGTTGGGGACATGGTTTCTGTCCGTTGTAGAGAATTGTCCGCTTCTCGGAGACTGCTTAAGTATAATTACATGCTTGGCAAATTCAATCCATGCCACGAGGTTTGTCCGTTGCATGGGGTTGTCCGCTTTTTTCGGAGTGACCGTTTGGGAGACTTCACTGTAGTGGTATTAGTTATACAGTATACACACAATCTATATCTACAAGAAGTAACTCCTACTTATAGCTATTTTATTCGAAATATCCTGGTTGACTAAAAGGTTTCATTGAATTTCACTAATTTCGCAATAAAGAAACAAAATTAATAGCAATTTTTTGATTTTTGACTTAATAAGTCTGAAATCAAAGTAGAGTACTTTGAATATTACTTTATCATGAAGTAGTAAATTGGTTAGTTTGGATTCCGTAATCTGCGGCGTGGCCATGGTTTGAGATAATGCTCGGCCATGCTGAGCTCATTTTGGATATGAGAGATCTTCGCCCTCTCAGTTTGTGGAAAATTACTTCCAAAATTAAATTTAATAAATCTCCAATCACATTATGTATGCCAACTTAAATTTACCAAATTAATTTTAGTGGATTATTGAAATTATACTTCTTACTAAATCATTAAGAGTAAACATCAAATTTGGTGTCTTAATCTCGGAAGGTGTGAACAGTAGAACGAAAACATATATACTATTGTTAAATCTCAATTGTTGTTTGTCTGTTTGTTTGTCTGATTGTTTGTCCGATTGTTTGTCCGTTGTCAAGGAAAGGATTTATGGGATGGAATTTTGAATTTGTCGCAAACTATGTATATATTATGAAGGAAGTAAATAAAATTCAATAGAACTTCACTAAATATATCGAACATGCTGAATCCAATTTTCACACTTTTGATTAATCACATGTAAGTTTATTGTTGTTTTTATGAATATATAGTAAACAAATAATCCAAATCTCAAATATACGCACAGGCTTCCCCTAAACGGCTACCCAGGGGTAACTAAGTACGCTGAATCCGAAATTCGCATTTTCAAGTTTCTCATATGTAAATTTATTGTTGTTTTTATGAATATAAGGGAACAAATTTCAAAATTGAGGCAGAATCATACTTTCAACGACTATTCTGGGTTAATCGAGCATGCTGAGTCCGAATGTAGCATTGTTTCTTTGTTTTATGAATATAAAGTAAATAAATTAGCAAAATCTCAAAATTTACATAGATACTTACCCTCAACGGCTACGAAGGGGGTTGATCCTACAAAATAATTCAATAACACATATGCCATATACGTATTTGTGAATTCCATTGTTCTAAATATATCTATATCATAATACTCAAAGGTACGTCAATTTGGAGAATAATGAATACCTCGAGGCGCAATGCGCCGGGTTCATCGCGAAGCGACGGGCCAGAGGCTCGTATATGTATATATACAGTGACGTCGTGTGGCTTTGAAATCTAGGGGACGCACAAATTCAATCTACTATGAAACAAGTTCTGGATGTGGTTCTATGGACGCTGTAAACGATCAGAAAGGTCCAGGAGCGAAACGGATCGTAAGAAATAACGTTTGGTTTGCAATGAGCACAGAAAATTGCCATATGTCTGGTCCCTTGGAGTAATGATGTGGGAACTCGGAGAATATTTGGGGGGGGCCAGGGAAAATTTCAAATTCGCGGGTTTTTAGGTAAATCGGGCAGGTGGCGATTCCATTTTGAATTTCTTTGGAAAAACATAGCTGAGACATCGTCTCTGCATTTCTATTAACCGAATACTGCCGGGAAAGGTATCACTTTATGATGTAAAAAGGTGCTAGAATCTCGTTTTTGGTGCGAGAATTGGTTAAAACGATGTGACAAAATTTTAGTGTTCTTTTTCATTACGAACGTAAGACTTCAGCCGTAATCGGTTAACGAATTATTATAATATTTAATTCGTGATTATACTTGGAGAGGTGACAACTGTAAGGAATGTTTGAACAACAGACCACTAGCATTTGTACAAGTTTTAATTAATGTATTCATTGTTCTACTGTTTGGGTTTTAGTATGTAAAATTATAACAAATCAAATTTCTAGTAAACTATTAATATTGCATGACTATATATATATTTCGCAGTAAACTATTTGTAAAGTTGATGTTGGATCTATGTTGGGTTCTATGCGTAGTTCGGAGTATATCCCATTTCGAAGCGCGATAGTTGTCAAAAATGAGCAACCGTATTGAGAGGGTTAAGCTGGGTGGTGGTGCTCATTGGCGCTGAAACTCCTTTTTGTCAAGGAGGGAGGACCGGATTGACTAGGTACACCCTCCCTGACCCTTCCACTTTCTGCGCCTATGGTACTGTCTATAGAAGACAGCGAGGAAAACTTAACCCAAAATGTTATTATTTTTGATGATGCATGTTATCAATAATTTCCGATATTGAAAGTGAGAATACTATTTTGTTAACTTTTGTTAGTGAGTTATTAGAATATTGTTTAGAAAATATAACTAATTGTACTATTGATTGACGAAAATATGAGTTGAATAATTCACACCGGCAGTTTGAGATCACGGTACGCAGCCGACGACAAGAGTCTACCAAATCTATCTTATTTACTATTACTATACTTGGATATACTAAATTACCTATTGAGAAATTATTTTTTGTATTTAGATGCTATTCACGTCCTGGTTTGTTCCTTGCTGTTACTCAATGCTGATTTACATGGACAGGTGAGTTGTGTCAATAATTTATTCTACGCTATCTGCAACAGAGAATGTGAATATGTAATTTAATATAACTACTTAGTATATCAAATTAGTAATCATCGCCCATATTTAAGGATCCGATCCCTCTATGGATTATATATCTTGTTCGAACGTCCTTCATTTCAAATTTGTAATCTCAAAACTCCCTTACTACTGGATATACCGATATTTGACTCGGCTTGTCGCTTCGCAGTTGCACCTCGGATTATACTTCGAAATGACAACCCCCGTCATGATTAGTTCTTTCACATATAGTTCATTGATTTGAGTGAAAAGTCCGACTAGAATATATCTATAAAGGAAATTCTTCACTACACTCAATCAGGGAACTAGCACAAATTCATCAATAAAAACTTTCCATATTATTCCCAGTGGGGTAGTCAGAGCTTTTGTGATGCCCTGGCCTGCATCCCTGGTTCCTGGTACAAGAAAATATATAGGAACTCTCTCATATGTTAATTAAAAAGTTAATTTATGAACTATAGTCAACAAATTGTATAAATATATAAATATTATTTGTAGAATCTTGTCCTCAATGGTTAAATTGGTAACTAATTATTCTGATTCCGAATTTCATTTTTAAGCTCAAATCATCAAAATCGATCTAATCAATAATCTTATTCTATCATATGAATTATTATTTTTAGTTAATATCGGTGCTATCCTAATTATTTTTATATATGGATGAAAATTCACAAAATCTTATATGAGGGATTCTAGATAAACTTTGTCGTTCGATATGTTCTAGCATTCGACCAACTTCACCTTGGCTATAAATATTATAACTCAATATAACACTATAACGACATTTCAAATGGCTAGCTATAATTCTCTGCATTTAGTGCACTTATCCTTTGTTAATCTACATATTTTTCGGTTACTATAGTAATTACCACAAATTTAATTCGAAATAATAGCCATAAATTATGATAAATTCAGATTTGAAATATAAACTACGAGTTAAATCAACTCAAACCCCAGTAGGCTACGAGCGTACAGTTTTCTAATCGGAAACCTTTAACAAAATATAGATCTGATGCAGGACTGTATTTACAATATTGGTCCGTTTTCTTATTATGAAGAAAGTTTGCTAGTATAAAAGGCGCTGCCTATAAAGAGATTTTGTCCGATCCACAGGGAGCAAATAATTGTAATATATATATAGTGGGCACATCCTACATCAATTTGTATATACACATAAAATCTTCAATTTCACTTTTAGATATTTCCTTTGTTTATACAATTTCCAGATACCTTGCATAAATACATGACTGATATGTTGTTAATTATGGTTAGATTTGTTTGATAGATAACGTTATATTTTCTCAGCTTGTTGAAATTTATCTGTCTTATTTACATCTCATAAAATACTAGCACGCTTGTCTTGCTATCGCTCCACGGCTTGCAAACACTTTGTGTTCGCATGTACCTTGGTAATACTTTTATATTGCGTTTCCCACAGTATTTTTGGAAAGCCCTCATTTTTGGGATTGAAGGGCCCCCTGTCGCTTATACACGTACCAAACCCTATGCATATAATCTTCGTTTTTAAGTTACAAATGATTAACTTGAAAATAAGAAATTCAGATTCAGCATACCTGATTACCGATGTATAACAGTTAAGAGCAAGTCTTTACGATATTTTGGTTTCAATTATTAGTTTACTTTACTATGTTTACGAATATACAATAAATTTACATGTAAGATATTCAGCTTCAGCATTTGATACATTTAGTGAAGGTTTATTGAATTCTTTGTACTTTCTTGGTAAACACGGTAAATTCATTATTTCACTAATGTTATACTTGTACAAACTTGTGCATAGATGCCAACCTAGCTTCTCAAGAATCAGTTAGAAACCGTCTGAAAAGTCATGAGTCGTGAAGAAATTGTGATATTATCCGTTAGATTACTTTATTGATTTGGAGAACTTCAGAAGCACATATAACTTTGACCCAATTTTCCATGAGATCTTGCGGTTTATGCGTGAGAGTTGGCATCTCTGCTAGTGCGACCTTTGTGTGCCATATATTTGTACACAAACGTAGCACTGTCTCTCGTCGCACTAGCTTTGTACATAAATGTCTCTGTGCACAAAAGTCATACTCCAGTAAATTTATTATTGTTTTTATGAATATAAAGTAAACAAATACGTAGTTGGAATTTCAAAATAATCATAAGCACTTAATGATTACAATGAGGTAACAAAGTACGCTGAAGCTGAATTTCGCATTTTCAAGTTTTTCCTATTTTATTTTTATTGTTGTTTTTATGAATATAAAGAAAAAACTTATTGAAATATGAATTTTATTTATTCAATTTTGCAATTTTCTACTTTGCTGAATTCGAGGCTCGAAGTTTCGAGCGCCTGAGTCCCATGCGAGCACAAAGTGTTCGCAACTAAGCGAAACAGCTCGTGAGTAATTAATAGTTAATATTTATGCTCTTCAGGCTTCCTTCTACATAGCTACGTATATGTATTTATTTTCTTTATATTCTAGAATCTTAGTAAGTCGATGACTTTTAGAGATTTCTACGACAACTTGCTAGGTCAATGTAATGGCAAGAATTTCCCTACCAGTGCTCTAAAGGAATGCTATTTGTCTGTAAAGAAGAAGTCTTTAGAGACCGGATCAAAAGGCCTGCAGGCATCACCAATCGTTAATGTGGGTAGGCCAGAAGAAACAGGAGAAGTTACTATTCCTATTGAAAGTTAGTTTGAAAATTAACTCTCAGGTTTAATTTGTTCGCTATTTTCCTATAATCCATTGACCATCAAGTGCTTCTTAAGTTTTCTGTAGATTAGTATGCAAATTTATCTTTGGATTTTAATTTTAAACTATTATTTACTATTTAATGATAATTACAAGTTGTAATTCTCTGAATTCATGGCTCCGCATATATTGATTGGTCTTGTGTCGTCAAATCTCTACAACCACTACTGTATAGTGGTACATACCTGAGTAACGCTTGTAATTCATTTTTGAAAAGATACCTCTGAAGATCTAGGTTAATCTTGAACTCATAACTGCTCAGTGAATCGTAATTTCCTCCATATTTTGCTTTATCTACTGTTTGTTAAGATAGAGACACATAATTTAAGCACATAGCAATATAGGTATGATAGAAATTGTTAAACGGACACTTTGCCGACGGACATTTCTTCGCAGACCTTTCAGCGAACGGACATTTCGTGGAATATCTGGAAAGAATACTATGTAGTATTCTTCTCGGGTACAATATTACTACATAAACCAGTGGCGCCGCCAGCTCGTGCCTGGGTAAGGCCATTTCTTGTCATGCACGACCCTGGTACGGCTAATGGTGTTAATTTCCTCTGGTTGATTGTTTGGGCTATTTCAAAGTACCTGGCAGCTGGTGTATGCACTACTAGCACGTAAGTATCGACAGTAATGGTGTGCCTCAAAATGAACTAAAACCGCATCCAAGAAGGTGTAGACACTTACAGTACTAGTACCTCATACGCCAGGTAGATTTTTATCCTATTCGTAAAATTGCATTACATGCTAGGTCTTTGCACTTTCCTGGCACGAGTCAGTTTGAATAGCTGGCGCAGCCCCTGCATGAAACCGCAATAATATCCGACTAATTCCTGTTCGACGAAGTGTCCGCTATTCATAGAAATTAACATATTGACAAAATAGCTAAATGTATTATAAGGTAATGAAAATCATGCTGACTGAGTATTGCTTATTAGTACTTTCTTTTGATTAGTTTGTTCTGTTTGCAGATTCAATGGTGAGTGTTGACATCGCTACAGACTCAAAGTCAGTTAAAGAAGGTCCCCTTTACATCAAGAACATTACAGATATAGATGGTAAACGGACAAGTGGAAAACAAAGGCAGTGGAGGATATATTATGCACAGATAAGAGGACCTCTGTTAGTGTTGTGGAGTATGGCTGATACGAAAAGATTCTTATCTGATTATAGGAGAGTATATCCTCTTACTCACTCCCTAGCCAGACCTTGTCCGGAGTACGCCAAGAGGAATCACGTTCTCAGGGTTAATACCTGTCAGAGACAAGTTATGCTAATAGACGCTAGGTAAATACAGTGGAATTCGGATAAGAAGTACCCTTCGATTCGAGTGTACATCTTAGCTAAATAGTTAGTTTGATAGAATCAGTAAATCTGAATTAATAAAATTCTAGTAAGTAATATCCGGGTTCTACTGTGTGTGTATGATTATCTCTGCACTAGCTTTCGCTGATCTTTTACAAGAATTAATATTAAGTACAACTCGAGGAGAGGTATTTCCTGTCCTTCTTCTGTTGTCCAACTCATGGACATGCTAGTAATACCCATTAATAATTATCACGAGCAGTGCTATGCTTCCCATATTGACTATGTTAATTCTGCCCATCAAAATTCACCATATTTAAAATTTATAAACTCACTTTGTACAAACGTCAACTCGCTTCATTAAAGTGAAAATTAACACTAGTTACCAGAGATTATATGTCGAGCATTAAAGACACGAAAATGCCTCTCGCTCCATCTGATGATGATGCCTGAATGACCAATAGTTGCATTGCAATTTTCGACAATAATGGGTATTGGAATTTATGATGATTCCACCAGTCAAGTAGATGGAAATTCTCTCGTTTGGAATCGCTTCTTGAATATAAAGTAATATTTCTTTTTAATTAGCGAATCAATATTTGTAGTTTGATTTGTTGTTGAGAGTTTTGAAGATTGTCAATTTGAAACCAATCGAATGGATCATATTTGGCTTCTTTTCAGGTTGCGTATCATGGTTGGAGTGATCGATATCATTATGGTTTCTGGTGACGTCCATATCTGAAGTTGAGATATAAAGACCCGTCTCTTTTGCCAGAACATTAAAAGATTCTTTGATCTCTACTAAGAAACCCACCCTGTCAGCTGTTGATCTTACGAACGTAAACAACCTCAGTTTTGGACGAGAAACGTAGCAATAAGATGAATCATCCAAATACTGTTCCATAACTTCTCTGTTAGTGTTGGAAGATATTCTGCCTTGAGAAGTTGGTGTATTCCAGAGTCTTTTCTTTTATTTGCCAAGGCTCATACAGCGTGTAGCATATTGGGAAACATTTTGAAGGGTCGGTTCATTCGCATATTCTATCATGTCGAATATATCTGAAAAACAGATAGAAACTCGACCACCTCGCGCAACAAATCGATATCGATATGATACATTAAGTTCTCTCGTTTAGATTACGATTTCCGTTACTAAAGCCTCCTTGGACACCAGAATAGAGAAAAACATAGAATGTAAACTCTTCGATGGGCGTTTTCACTTCCTTGTTTTAGTGTTACTGGCAGTTCTGATTGGATCCCAGATGCTTGATTAACAATTTAAAAATGCTTCAACTCAGGATTTGAGTCCATAGCCTGTTTCCATGCAATATCATTCATACGATGACATTCGTAAGCAGTATACATTGTTGCAAGAGTAGTGCATATGATGTTTAAAACTTTATCAGTAGTATATGCCTACAATAGAGGGATTTAGCTCCGCTGTATGCTTTTCAGGAAAATATAAACATCGATACATTGAGTGATTCAGGCGTACGAACTGTCTATCCAGATACCATTAAATCAAATAAGAATTATGATTATGTTATCAATCGCTAAATCTGTAGTAAACGAGACCATTATGCTTAAAGAACATTCTATCATTGATTTCTTTATTTTCTCCTGACACTCTCATTTTCTCAAGTGTACACTTTTTGATTGTTTCTCTACCAAAAAGCATCCACATTAAGATTTCCGTATATACTTCCAATTTAGATCATTTTCGGAGAATTAATCTCAACCTGATTATCAACAAATATAAATGACGCACCGCCTTGAACAACCATTCAGACTTCACCGTCCTTTACTTGCTTGCCTTGCTCAGTGGTTAAACGCTTACCGGGAGTTTTCTAAAAAAAAACATTCTACAGAAGTTTTTCCTTTGGATGAGAAAGTTCTACAATGGTTCAGGAGATTTTTGTTCGTATATTTTAACAGAGCCAGCGTCTTGTTTTGCGTTGAATGTAAGACAAAACAAGCAGTCTTCACAGGCTGACCAACCGAATGCTAATTCTTGGGTGGCTTTGACCTTGATCAAATAGAACTTCTGCCACACATCAGCATTGCAATTTGGGTCGTCGTTTCTGCATAAGAACTTATCGCCATGGCAAAGAGCAGCCATAAGATCTTCACTATTGTTGAAGAACATTACAACTGTAACTAGATTCCAGAGGAATAGTATACTAAATGTATAATGAAAACTCTATATTTGATTTCGTATTTATCAGAATATGTAATATGTAATTTATTTGACAAGCATCCAAGGTTTCTAGTTTAATAAGAGTAAGACACGAAAATTTATTGTTGCTGCAACTACAATATATCTGAATACACATATGACTCTCACGTGGCCGTCTTCTAAACAGTCATTGAAATGATCACTCATTACAGTTCTGCTTAATAAATTCTACGTTATCAATGGACGAAAGTATTGATGGGCCATGACCACTGTGCGTGGCCCATGACCCATTGACCAATCTGAATGGCCCGAGGACGGATTAATTCAGAACTAATTCCTTCAATTTCCATTCCTAAGCCAAATTTTCGTACTTAATTCCCATTCTTAGCCCTTAAATTTCTGGAATTAAGGTCTTAGTTCCCATTCCCTTTTAAATGGGAATGGAGCTTGAAACACATCCCAATTCCGTTCATGAATTGAACCTATTACTGCATCTGACCTATTGACCCATTTGCAGCTCTGGCATGGACTGAATGGTTTATCATAGCCTATGAATTCATAAGTTTTACACCAAATAGTAATTCTAGTTGTGCATATGACATTTGAAATATTTCTAATGTGTATATTTTCACACCTTTTGACACCTCTGTATTTTATCCCAATCAGATTGTAGGCATAAATGCATAAAGTTAGTTCTGGTGAAATGTATATAATTACATTAGCACTGTATTTATATAGATTGTAGATTGTGATTCTATTGGTCAATACATTCTATTACACACATTTATCATATATGATTAATCATATTTTCACATCTTTCGGTGAATTTTCAAAATTATCTAGAGATTAGCTTCCACATGCCAAATAGGGTAAACAGGGACGTAGAATTCGATTTTGACATATTTAAATGTATAACAAGATTAGTGAAATTCCAATTTATCTTTCCTTACTAAAATGGATATTTTGTAGAATAATATAGTTTCAATACTCCACTAAAATCAATTTTGAATAATTTGATGACCCCCCCCTCTTTTGATTCACCAAAAACTCCTGAAGGCCATCAACAATACTTTAGTAAAAATTCCTAAATCGAAGGAAAGACTATACCTGATTACTGTAACCAGGGCAGGATTCAGTTAACAGGTTAACCGCCGCTACATACAGTTACCTGCTATGAGAAACTATACTCGATTAACCGAACAAATAGACTTATACACAATTTCTTATAGCATGGTATTTATGTAATCTCAAATTTCAATACTTTTGTAAGATTCCTTCGCATCACGAGATTGCATTTTTGATAGTTTTGGATAGATATTTTAAATTTTAGTAAAAACAGCGATTATTTTACTGACTCATAATTGCATCGGTTAACCTGTAAAACGTTCTTATTGAAACAAGTTTAGCCTTCGCATTAATCCGGTTAACCAACCCCAGCCTTGCTGAAACATGATGAAATACACATAGAATGAAAGTTATATTGATGTTCAAATTATCTCGGATGGGTATACTTTGGTATTTGGTATTCTTAATAAATTTTCAATGACTAATAAAATTTGTTACAATTTGTTCGATCTATCGAATGGAATTTTTTGTATAAAACCTTTCAAAGGAATAGCATATTTGTTCAAATTAGTGAAAGTTCGAATTAAGGGCTACTCAAATTCACTGCTGTCCAATGTAGTCTTTCAATCGGGATGTATAATGCCATTGTACAAATTGAATATTTGTATACACAGCATTAAAGAGGCTTGCTAGCATGCTCCTGGCTCGCACTCTTATTTGAGGAACGGGACCTGGAATACGCTCAATAATGAATCAGCAGCGAGAGGTCGAGCGCCGTCTCCATTTTAAAGAAACGCACACACCGGAACGCGCTCCTATTTATTTGCAAATATTTTACAAAATTCATCCATATAGTGCATATATTCATATTGTTGTTATAAAAGTGGTTGCTGGGACTCTAATTCTGACTTTGCAATTTCCCGAATCTACTATAGTTAAATTAATTTCTGATTATATATATAATACAAATCTAATGTACATCTGAGAGAATAAAAAGGCGCTTGATTGGTGCGCGTCCCATTTTTCAGGAGCGGATGTGGGAGCGCTTAACATACATATCCAATCCGAAATCCATAGTTTATTGAGCTGATGGAGTTCAAATCCTATAAATTCGTTTACAAATATGTAAACGATCCTGAAACTCATTGATTTATGGTTTTTGAATTTTAGTGTATATTCCAGAAAACCCGAGATTTTGACTTGTAGTAGCATTGAGGTTTTACATCAGGGGTTCCCAACTTGAGACACGCGAGGGCTACGTTACGTCGGCTTGGTATAGGATAAATTCAAATTTTATTGCTGAATTCGTAAATACTTACAAATCAATACTGAAATGTAATTTCTTCTATGTTTGAGATTTGATATTAGATGTAATTAGTTAGATACTTATTTCTAATCCATTCAATATGCGGTATGTACAATGGGACCATTTTATCCATCTACCAACGGACGATAAAAATAGTGTAGGTATGTCCATATTTATTCTATTATTCCAAAATTTAATTAATAGTGTTTGTATTCAAAAGTTGTAAAATGACATCTGTATTGGAATGATACTATTGGTGGGGTGCCAGGGGTGGCATGTCCGGCGCGGCGAGCGCCGTACCTCATTATTGATATAACAAGCCATAACATTCCTGGATAGATATATTAGCCCACTCATTATGATACAGGTGTGAGCACAGCTTTTGAATATGATAATGTTGTAATGGAATAGCTATAGATATACAGTTGTTGAGACAAGTGGAACATATGCGCCTAATAATAGGGCCAGATAGGGCCTGTGCCCACCTCATTAATGTAAGTATGCCCCAGTTTAATAACCTGTATCACACTTATGACGTAATTATGCCCCACCAGTGGGAGCTGGCTAGCGCCACCACTGATTAGAGCATTTCATGAATTGAGAAGCAACTGATGAATTCAAAATATTCAGCTAAATAATCAGATGATCCTATCAATCTAGCAAATTTCCTGAAATTCAATAGAGCAGTTAGGTATTATAACATTAATTATGAATAGAAATGTAGCCCAATGTCCCACACATGTCCAATTATAATATCGGAGGTACAGCGTCGCCGGACCACTTTTTCAAACTATGTGCTGCCGCTGGGTGCTATGGGTGCTGTAGCATCAGGCCAGTGCCCCGAGGGACCCTAAGGTCCTCCAGAATTCTCCACTCTAGATTCGCAAACAGCAAAACAGAGGGGGCCCTAAATTTTGGACTGCACCAGGGCCAGAAGACTCTTATTATGGCCTTGGACCTGTGTATTGTAACCTGACCTGTACGATTGCCGTGAGAGTATAATTTCAATCCCATACCCTTTCCATTCCCACAGGATTTCCATATTGAAAAATTTGGAATCCTCATATGGGGATCCATGTGAAGATCCCCACAAGAAAAACATATTTCCCATACGACCCTAGCCATTCCATACCCATAGGAATTCCCAAATCCACGGCAACCCTGCAGTAACCTGAGTCACCTGGCCCGTCAATCTCTACTATTAGTAATTATTGAGCTGTGCTAGTATTGATAATCATTAATTATCACTAAATTTGACAAAATGATTGGCTGAACAATCCTAACGGGTCTCATCTCTAGTCTGTTTAAATTTGAAATTACCTAATTTTGTTACTATTCTTAGAGACTTACTCGATATGCAGGGCTGGGTCTCTGCTGTGAACCTAACAGCTGCACTGCATTCCTCTCCACCCATGGCTGGCGCTATAGAAGCATCTACTACTTTCTCTCGTCCTACTATCCCTATTGGACCAAGTAAGCTTGAGAAGGAAAAGCAAATCGAATTCCTAGAGAAAACTATTGATGAGCTAGAAAATGATTTGGAAAAGTACTCTCCTGACAATTTTCCATTAGAAGAACTCAAGAACAAGACTAAGAACTGGGTTAAGGTAATTTATTGATACTAGCGTGCTTCGCTTGATTAGTCGTTGCGTGATGGACAACGGTGTAATTACTACTTCTTTCCTCGGATAGCTTAACTATGCATTGTGTACCTTCCCTAGTGAATTTGTCGCTACGCGAAGGGATTACCCAGCACTATGGTGACTCGAGTTTAAAAATAGCGGAAAATTTATGATTTTCTTATGTATTGTCCATCCAAATATTATCTACTTTTAATGGCTCATTGTGTGACACCGGAGCTGCTATCTAGCTTTTGATTATGAACTCGGCAGTCGGCACTTCATTCCTCGAGCACAAATTCAATGACAAATTGGCCCTCTTATATCAAGTTACGACATTTAGGTATTGCTTCTATTAAGATTGTTAGTAATTAATAGTTTGTTAACATTTCTCAGGGTTTAGTTACATTTCTTTGTTTCTAGGATATGCTGGACTATAGAAACTTCCTGGCCTCCGAATTACATCGTTACAGAGTGTACACTTGCTGTATCGACCTGTATGATAAAGACAATCTCTTCCAGCAAAAACCAGTGTACTATCTTTCTAGATTATTACAGAATGAATTTGAACCTATTATAGAAACACCAGAAGAAGTACCCACTCCAAAGGCCTTCTCCTAAACTCCCCTATATCCTTTTGACGAGAGTTGGAATGTAAATCTAGCAATAATTTAATTGCATTTCTACGAAAGTTATTTGTAGAATCAACCACCACACAAATTTGTTTTTATATCTACTCACTCCTCTTATAAGCTGTATTATATCATATTCTTGTTCAAATCATAAATGATTTCTATTTAATACTTATATCCTCCAATTATTTAGTTTCCTGTTACATATGTACTCATAACTAAATTAATATTCTAATTGGGTTTAGACAACGGGAACAGCTTTATTTGTTAATTATTTTAAGGGTTGTAATACAGGTAGATGTAAAAGCTTGACAACCGTCGTTCAGGAATATACTATGATTCCAAGGCCAAATGTATAACAAACAACAGATTTTAATTTTTCTCAAGCTTAGTCGTTACATTCCGTGAAATAGGGAAGCCCGAATTCATACTTATAGCGAATGAACAGTGACTATCTATTCATTCAGACAGACACAGTTTATTCGTTATAAGCGTTTTCGACTACATTAGGAAACTGCTCTCATAGGTGCCAAATATTATGCCAATTATATCTAACCTGAAGATCAAGAATCTCTCCAACGACCTTGTTAATATAGTCACACTTCAAAATGTTTACTCTAAAGTACCACTACAGTAATTATTTCTCAATTATCCAACTCAGCCAGTCAATTGTCCGATTAATTTGGTTCCACTGGAGCTGTATGATATTGATGGCAGGCCAGTTATTGAAATCCTTGGACGGATAAGCATAGCGATCGAGAAAATTTGTGGTGTGACTGGTGTCCATGGAATTTTGGTCTCCATCCAGGGATTGAGGTCACAAAAGTTGGAAGGTATGTACATACAGGGCGGCACATCCATTCAAAAATTGGTCCGACGAATCAGACAGGCCCTACCATCAATAATCTATATTATTTTGTCATGAAATGGTGAACTTCACAATTTATGCAAAGATTTATGACCAAAAAGGGTAATACAGAAACTTCAACGTCAAAATACCTGATTTCGGATGCACATTATTATGTACATAATAGTTACTAATGTTCCTAGCAATCTACTATACTCCCTACACTCAGTCCTAGTATTAATAACATACTATACTGGTTCTTCGAGAATTTGATGTTGTTTTTGCTGTTCTGATGTTAAGAATATTGTTTAATAATTACGTGAATATGGTATAGTTGTACAATGTCCTGATTTCATTTGCCACAAAAAGGATGAATGATTAATACCAGATTGCATTGTTCATAATATAAACGTTTCAGTATGATCAATTCAATATGAACAAGGTATCACGTATTATGTTACCGATCTTGTGATTTAATATCCCTGTAACCTGGATAAAAGAGTAAAGTAATTAAAAACCAATAGAAGTATTGCTAATTATTATACCAAATCAAATCCAAATGACATCTAAACCGAAGTTAAAACGTGGATTTAGCCAATTCGGACTTGCGTCCAATTATCATTCAGAATTGACAAGAAGGAATTTTTTGAAAACACTGAATATGTTGCGAGAAGATGTGAATAAGAAATTCGGGCAGCTAATACTATCTTTACAGTATAGGAGAAGTCAACTGCTTAGTCGAATCGAAGAGATAGAGAAAGAATTTACCGAGCAAACGGCAAAAATGTTATCTTTGAGACAAAGTCTTGAACTGGAATTGAGAGAGAAAATGTTTAGCTCTTTGGAATTAATCAGTATTTCTACAGAAAACGAATATACCGAAGAAACGCGCGATTTATATATGGATAAGATGAAAGACCAAATTCTAAAGTTGAAACTCTATGATTTCCCCCACTACCGCGACATTAGGCTAATAATGGATGATTCGCTTCCTTACCACTTGTATAAAACTGGTAGAATTTTGTTAGGAAAATCTGATCCTCCTCAGCCGTTTAGAGTTTTCCCCCATCAAAAAAGTGGAATGAAAACAGCTTTCACGCCATTACACGTCAAGGCCGATACAAATAATCACATGTACTTTTTGAATAAGGACAATGGGCGTGAACTGTGCCATTTTGATCCAGACGGTGAACTCTTGTCCACTGGTGCTATTCAGAGGGAAGATGAGAAAGAGATTGAGTTAGGTAGTCTGGCTCTATCTAATGATTTGATATATGTTTCTATTAGTAACTTGCATCAATTGCAAGTATATGACAAGACTTCACTATACTTCATACACTCTATCGGTACACGAGGGATGGATAAATGCGAATTTTCACACCCTTTAGGCCTAGCATATTCTAACAAATATATTTTTATTTGCGAATGGAGCAATAATCGCGTACAGGTGCTAGGTGAGACTGAAGATGAGTTGGAAATGAGAACTTACAAGTTCGCTCACTTTATCGGTCATTCTTGCGAGATCCCAGGAAGGCTACGTAGACCACAATCAGTTGAAATATCCGAGGATCAGAGAATAGTAGTGTTACACCATGGCAACCCTTGTATCAACCTTTATGGCTGGGAGGGTCAGCTTATTTCTCAGGTAGGGGGACAAAATCAATTGTCTGAATTGAGTGCTGGAGCTTGGGGAATCTGTCAGGGAATTCACGGAGAGTTAATTGTAAGTGATTTCATACAAAACAGTGTCTTTGTATTTGATAAACAAGGATGCGTTTGTTTAAAAATTGGAGGAGAGGGATACGAGTATGGTAAGTTCTGCAATCCATCTGGGGTATGTGTGAACTCAGAAAACACGCTTGTAGTGTGTGATACAGGAAATAGTAGAGTACAGTGTTTCCTATTATCTACAGTCATTTCATAAAGAATGAAGAGGTAAGTACCATTTTATTAGTAATATTTAGCTAATTTGCTTCAAACTGTTTAAATTACCGTTGTATTAAAATCTATTTTTATTCATATTATATTTTGAGGGATCGTTTAGATACACAGACAATGACACTAAATTGAAGTGTTTGGTGAAACCGTAGCATTTGGTACCCCGCTATAAATCATAGGCCATGATAATTTAATTATAATTCACTACAGTGGTAAATTATACATTACAACTCAAAACAAATAAAATGGTGAAACGGCTGAGATCCTGGCTGAATTTATAAGGGGCACCAAAACAAGCACAAATGAATATGATTAACTGTAACAATGATCATAGATCTCTGAAAAGGATCAGTTTGTCGGATTATAGTTCATTTGATACCCCTCCAAGAATTCAAATTAGCAACTCTCTAATGTCTCTAATGTCTGTCATAGTCTTTAGAAGCATACTAAATTATTTCCATGATCGAAGATAAACATTTGATTGTTGTATTCATTTGTACTTTTTAAGTGCGATCCTTCTAAAATTCAGTCAGGATCTACCATTAAGCAATTTCCACCTTCTCCACCATATTCCACTATTTTCCACCATTCACACGCTTTTTAGACTTCTACCACTTTCCGCCATTCAGTTATTTCTACGAAAATTCAGAAATTCCAACTTTTTCCACCATTTTCAATCATTCAGTAAAACCAAATTATTTTCGTTAAAATGGAATTTATTTGTTCTGATTTCGCAACCTCACATTGTAATATAACATTTTATATATGCAAAACGGAACTTTCGTCTCAGGTAATTTGGCCTCTGAAATTCGGTCTCTTGGAATCTACGTATTCAGAATTTCTTTTATTGTTTACTTTCTTGTTTATTGCAAGTTTTAATTAGTGCAAATATGTGTTTAATAAGTGAATAGTAGAATTAAAGTAAAGTATAGATGAAGATATATTAACAGTCAAAGTTGTGTCCTATTCCCTAAAGATAGGTAATGGTATCCCGATTTGCATATTCTGAAACTAATGTTCATATACGTTCATTACGTTCCATAGATTTTTACTGACGAATTTCTTCTGGCCAGCCTCCCATTTCACTAATGTTGCTTCCTGAATGGACTGTTCTCTCCGCATCTTAAACAAATCAAAAATATTTCGAATGCAACCCTTATATGATTGTTATCTTAAGAAGTATAAAATGCCCGTGAAGAAAATAATTTATAATTACCTAAAAGAAACATTTTGATACGAAATTTCCTGAGACGAAAGTTCCGCCATTCATTATATATACATATATACGTATAATACAAATGTGATTGTTTGCGTTAGTTTATTGACTTCGCAGAACTAAAATATCACAGAGCCTGCACTCAAATATGCCCTGGGGCCCGTTCGCGCTCTCGACGGTCCTGGCTGCGATCCTTGCTACATCTTGTGAAATTCTCGAATAGACTCATAAGTTTGACCGACCGTTTGCCTTGTTGACCTAATTAATTAATTACCAGCTGTTCAAATTTGTTGGTTACTTAACCATGCTTAATTAAGCTAACAGTAAGGACATACTTATAATATTTACCTCATAAATTGTGCCTGGTTAGGATAATCTTAATAATGGCTACAGAAGATTTAGAATCTCTCTCAATATCTGAGACAGATAAAAAAGAGATTTATAGACAGAAGCTCAATGCAGCCAGCATAATAGCATACCCTATTGCTAGTCGTAAAATGAACAAACGCGTTCTAAAACTAGTTCGTCATGCTGCCAGTAAGAAGGGAACTATAAGAGGGGTAAAGAATACTATCAAGGCAGTGCGAAAAGGCGAGAAAGGTCTTATTGTTATCGGAGGTAACATTACACCGATAGATACCATATCTCACGTGCCAGTATACCTAGAAGAGCAGGATATACCTTACATATATGTTCCTGCTAAGGAAGATATTGGCAGTGCATTCGGCTCTCAGCGAGCTACCTGTATGGTGATGGTGCAGAGGAGCTCAGAGATCGAGGAAGAGTACGACAGAGTTGTGGAGGATGTTAACAAAATGCCTAAAATACTATAGTTATGTTCAGTTCATTAGTTTGGAAATTATAATTCGTTCTATTTGTGACATAATTTCTACTGTAATTTGACACTTATACTATTATACGACAGATAATTTGTTTCAATCATCGTAGACTTTAAAATGATCCAGACAGGTTAATACAAAGTAAATGTCTGGAGTTCTGAGGAAATTACAAATGTGTACAGAGTGAATACATAGTAGTTACAAGTTACAATTGTCACGTTTTCGGACCAAACCTCACAATCTCACACCACACCAAGAGTGCATTGACCCAACTACTAGTAGGTTCCTAAATCTGGGTGGGTCAAAGATGACGTTATGCCCACCCGCCCCATACTTTTTGGATTATAGTCAGAGCATTAAGCGCTCCTCAATTTTTGGTGCACACTATGGCCCTAGTTGTGCCTATGCACGAGTGCTAGACATTTCAAACATAATCTTGAAAGATTTTTGCGATTTTTTAAACTCTGATTGTAATGCTACACATTATAAGTAATAATCTCAGGGCCGGCGCCACTGTGGGTGTCCTGCGTACCCGGACACCCACTGCCATGAAAGACCTTTGCATAACCTCTATAGTCAAGGCTGTTTAGACACCCACAAGCTTTAATAGGCGGTCCCGGCCCTAAATCTACATAGATTCTGGTGAATCAAAAAGAAGTGGTAAGAAAGTGGTTTCAGCTCTACAGTATTATATTGTAATCGTTTACGTTACATAAATTGGATAACCAGGGGCCTAGTGTAAGGTTGTGAAAATATCTGCTTGGGCATACCTATTTCCTTCATGTTCATGAACCCCCATTCATTTAAACCCTGTGGTTTGCGCCTATATCAACACCCTCACATCAGTGCTGCCAAGTTAATTCAGAAATATTACGTAGAAACCAAATTTTTACGGAGCATTTAAAATCCCTTAATGATGCCCAACTGGTCTTAATTTGCTTTTACAAATGCCGTTAGCTAACAATTTTATTTATAATCATTAATAAATGTAGATATTTGGACGCTTTTGCGTTTGTAAACAATAAGCTATAATCACTATCAGCATGTAAAAACTATCAAAATACTATTTTATATGGTCGTGCATACTTTGAGGAAAATAACTCGTACATTTCTGAGGTAGGTACAAATGTTGAGGAATTTTGAATATTGACCTTCATCGTTAACAAAAAGTATTACAGGTACATGTAATATGCTAGAAATATTTAGAAATAAGTCTTCATACGTAGATACGTAGATAGCAGTCAAATTTACGGAGACTTGGCAGCACTGCCTCACATGATGAATTGGTGATGCCAAACTCTCAATTAATTTCCCGAATGCAGTAAACTTCGCTTTATTGGGATGAACTCTCGTATCCGAGTGAAAATTAGTAACTCAGTCAAATTTCTCTCCATTTTAGGAAATTCTAATAAGCTAGGTAGATGAACAAAATTATGATAAATAGAAACAAAATTTGTGATTAATTTGGACAAGCAAATTCTATTCAATATTGATTGTTATCAACATTAATTCACGGATGGCACTAAACGATCAGAAAATTTCAATGTTTTTACTTTGGATGGGTATGGCTACACGATAAAGTGGTTGACTTGCTTTAGAGGACCTGCAACTCAAAAATAGACATATGTTGCCATTTGGAATCATTATTATGAATTCTCAGATTAATTGGGAACTCCGCTCATCGGACAAAAGGACTGGAAGCCTGGAACCGATTTGTATCCATTAGCGGAGTTGACCGTATATTATAAGGTTTCTAGAAACTACGGCCCGAGATGTAGATGGAATCTCACATTGGCTATTCTGGTATCAGCATGGAAGCAGCTAGACTGCTAGCTACTAGGATATGAACTGCTAATTAGATTATGCTCTAATATAACTAGTTTAAATTACTTATTATAATTATCAGCGAATTAACTCATTTAACTGTTTATAGCTAGTAATAGAGTCATAGAGATGCACCGGATATCTGGTTTATATCCGGTATCCGGCCGGATAGGTAATTTTCCTATCCGGTGTATCACTAGCTAATGATCCATGAAATACTAATTGACTCAAAGTAAAGACTTACTGTTCATGCAAAGAATCAGCTGTTAGCTAGCCCAAAGGGCGGCTGTTATGTTAACAGCATTTCTATCAGGCCTGGTATGACATAAAAGTACTTACCCATTCATTTTATGATTTAAACCTTATACACAGTTATTTAGCATATCTCTTCATGAATTTGTATTCTAATGTCACCTTAGATTTGGGTAATCTCTAATAATGCATTTTCGATCATTCTGAAAAATACGATCAAATCCCATCGCAAAGCCTGTACTTGGAATAATTGAATTGCGCACCACTAAACTCTTGTTGAATTCTAAAGAAATTGTACATTATGATTCTTTAGGATGTAAATAGCATTAAAAATAATGAACCAAGTGTTGTTTCCAATATAAGTGGCAACTGATGCACCCAAATACTATAATAGAAATGAAATAATTAGTAATGCAGCTAAATAATAGGAATTCTAACATATTCATGAGGAACTACATGTACTGGTTTCAGGATACATCATTCTATTACATGTTATTATTAGAATAAGGCTTAACATTGCTCTTTATGGACTAATTATTAACATATTAGATAGTTTGTTTAATTCTACGAATCTCTAACGGATTTACATCCGGCATGATGATATATAGAAATTCTATTATTATTAGTATATAATGTACTATTTTATTCATTTATCGATTCTAAATAATCATCATTTGTCATTTGTTATTTGTTATTTGTATCATCCTCTTAGACCCTGTACCGGATTTATCGCTGATATGCTGTATTGTACCGGATTTTAAACTACACAGTGGATCATATATTAATTATTATGAATGAGTTTTTATTTATATTTATACGTATACATATAAGGAGTTTAGGGGCTGTGATACATTGAGGCGTGGTGAGGTGTGATACACTGAGTTGGCAGCACCAATGGTGTGCTTACAGTGACATTAACAGGTGTAGTATATTTGTGAAATCTTTGATGTCAGAAAAATAATTATAGCTCGGTTTACTCTATGAGAAATGTGCTATAAATGTATAACTTTTTAATTATATGTGATTATAATAATCTACCCAATTCAGGTGGTACATGCACTCCAGTATGTGGTTAATCCTGGTACATCCTGTCTGCAGGCCAGTCTGGTTACTATACAATTCATAAATTGTGCCAACCATACTATAATAAGGTGATTAGAATTAAATTTATGGCTAATGCACTGTTATCTTTTTAGAAAATAGATACAAAATTGTTTTTGTGTACAAATTAGCTCTGACACACTATCACATATGAGCTCAACATGTATCTCTCATATACTTTTATTGAGGGAATTTACAGTTAGTAGAATAATTGTTCTTACAATTTTGGTTTTTGTCTTCTAACAATTCACATAATTTGCTAGCCTAATACTTATCTAACATGGAAACTAATCTATCCACCGTGTTCCAACACTTCGTAACAAACTCCAAATACATCAAAGAATTATTCCGCGCGACCACAAGAAACTTCTCTGACCTACAGGTATTCGATCCCACACTCTCTCAAGTGACAACATTCTCTATAGAAGATCAACGTAGTATCCTATCTTTGGTGTGTGGGAGTCCTGCTTTGGTTGTACTTGGACAGAACGTTGTCAAGGCACAAGTAGTGAACAGGATCCTGAATGAACCTCTGCTGCTTGATCCTATGCTAGATAATGAGGTGTGGAGGATGGTAAAGATAAAGTTCAGTAAGAACAGATTCATGACACATCTCACTAAGGAAGGGTATGATAATCTCTTGCTATATCTATAACCCAGGGTCGGCACCACCAGTCCGATTGATTTTTTTGGTGGTGTTATTACTGTTTCTATGATAAGTGAGATTTCAACCAGATCACTTCAAAAATCCGTGTCGCTGGGCCTGCATGGTAACTAATTATGTTTATTATGATCTTGCCTATTTCACGGATCGGAACGGACAATTTAGAATTGAGGAATATTGAAAATTGTAGGTTGTCACACTTTGGGGCTTTGGAATTGATTATATTTTATTAATAAAATTGATTTGTGTTCAATTTGAAAAGTTTGTATCGTTTGTGGATACTATTGTATCTCTCCCTCTCTCAATTTTTATCTCAGATTACTAGAAGTACAATCAAATCTCGTTATAGCGAAGTGCTCGGTCCCATGGTCCTATTTCGTAATAAGCAAAATTTCTTGTAGCCGAGTAAACTCAATTACTTTCAAGCAGGAGTTCATATAAGTTTTCATACGCATAGACTATACATTTTCTATTACTTTTTAGGCCAAATTTTCGTATATATTTGCTTAAATGTATGCACATATAGACACGCCTCATACCTCTAGATAATACCCTGCTTTCAAGCTATTGGGGGTAAAGAATCACTTCATTGTACCTGGAGTTTCGCTATATCCAATTTGGTTATAACGAGATTTACTCTAATTACAATTAATAAGCTACGGATCTGCTATGTTAAGCGGTAATAAACTATGATATAAGATTGGGTGTTATAGGAAGATCAGGTAAATAGATAAAACAAATAATATACGTATTATTATGCTGATTTAGAAAGTAGATTATCATAGATACGAGTAAAGCCTTACCTATAACCATTACACAGAACGGATAGAATTGGTTCGTTAGCCAACGTTTAGGCCCTAAGAATCGCTAAAATTTTAGAAGAACGAATGACAAACAATTATCGTAACTTCATATTGGAGAATTGAGAAATCTGTCAGGTTTAGTTATTGTGAATATTTCAAGTAACACCGCCTGGAAAACTTTCTTCTTACTAATTATTTCATCATGTCACTTATTATGACATTTCCTTGACAGTCTTTCTCATAAAATTATTAACAAGTTTGATCACTCCCTTGGGCTTGGGTGTACACAACATAAACTTTGACTGCATTCCAGCTATAACATATTTACTTAATCCTTTGTCAATATGGTCTAGGACTCTAGGATGCCTAATAGCCTGCTCTTGATACCATTTTGAGGTTTAACTAATTTCTCTTCTGAAGCTATTGTAATGGGTTATGGGAGAGGGTATCAGATATGGTGAATGAACGGATCTGATTTGTGGTATGACATGTAACCTCAACTGTGAATTACGTAGTTCACGCCTCAACACATAATTGCCTAATTACTATAACACATATTAATTCATTCATTACAGTTTATTAGCATAATTATACTTAATTATGTGTAATCATGATTTGTATATCAAATTAGTGATCAGTGGCGTTTGTAAGTATTTGTAGCAGTTATCCTTTACCAGAATCTTTAACAACAATATGAATAGGCGAATTTAATAGGGTGTTTCCTAACTGCTATAATTATTTATTTTATCAGGAAGAACTAGGCTTTATAAAGGCCAGTGTTAGTCAGAAACATGTTTCAGCTCCACTGCCTGCATCTGATTTGGCTACCTCAAGAATATTGTCATTATTTCACAATTTACACAATGTAATTCAGCTATACGGCATATACGCTAGCTAATGTGACACTAGAGATGACCTTTTCCTCGTAAAACATATTCTTTTATCAAATTAGACTTTTCATTTTGAAATTTTTTATGAATCGACCACTCCGCTGATGTCACAAATAATGAGATAATGATTCAGGCTAAGGAACAAGTTTCTCATTAACAGTGCCCAAATTTATATTTTATAATACAGCGTATCCCACAGTATTTTGGATTGTGTGGTTCCTATGTTGCCTTAGGCGCGTTAATTAACCCGCTTAACGCACTTTGGGGAAAAACTGGTATATCATAATATTATGTAAGCAGATATGACGTATCTATGATGACAAGTAAATCACACGAGGGTTTATTCCGTAAGATACCTAGAGAAGAGCTGATGATTACACAAAAGACTAACCAGAATCTGCCACAAGACGTGTATCTACAGGTGGGACTAAAGAGTCATCTCCTCAGAACAGGTCTGGAGCTGGTGATAGCTCCCACTAGCATTAATGAGCTCAGCATAGAACAGTTCTTGGTACAGTGTAGGAATGACTATCATGCTTTGGCTATTTATTGTCTGGATGGGAAGAGAGCACTCAACCAACTTGTTAGTTATATAGTAGACTCCCTTCATATCGAAGCTCAAGAAACCGCGATAATTATAATTACTTCCATTATGCAGAATTCGATATAACCAAATGAAATACTTTTATGTTACTTTACTGTTTGGGAGCATATTTGTAGAATATTACGCTTCGATATAAGCAGGAGTTGACTGTGTCACTTAGTATTGAGTATTTGCACCATGGATATTACTACTTTACATTATTTTCAATGTTTCAACTTAACTGCTAGATTATAACTCTCCCTGTGATTAACCTGTTATTACATAGCATTTACTACATTATCTATTTTCCATATAGGAGCTCTATGAGCTACAATACATCAAGAACAACCTCCCTTCTATGCCTCTACTATTCGTGTGTAGTTGTGAGAGTCCTGAATCTGAGTATGCTAACCAACAGCCTCAAGAGCCTCCATTCTTTAATCACATACACGCTCAGCTCTGTGTAAGTTATAACGCCTGTATATAGTAGAACGTTTGGTATATCTATAATTTGTATAACATTACTTATCATTGCATTATTGTTACTCTCTCAATAGTATTGGTTATTTCGTTATCAATCAATATTCATATTATTAGGAAATGGGTCTTTTGAACACAGACAAGACACTAGAAAACCCACAACCGCACTCTGATTATCATCCTAAGTTCTTAAGGAAACTTTCTAAAGAAGATGATTTCCTGGCTTCCGGTGCTAAACCAGAAAATGACCGCAATGGCAGCCTCAATGACTCTGGTGAGATTAGCTTATTTATTTTTACTATACTTGTATACTATTTGATAATTGTTATTTAGAATACATTAAGTTAAAAATGTATATTATCCTACAGATGATTATGAATCAATACATCATCACAGTATTTACACTCCATTTTACTCTTTGTATGTTACAATATGGCTAGAACTCCTGCGTTACTCAGAGCACATCACTAGGATATAATCATGATAATATATTAGATACACATGATTGTATAGCACATAATCAATTATTGATTATTTCCATAATATATTTCTCAAAAAAATATTTCCCAAACAGTTGAGTATTGTGTGCGGAATATCAAAATTGGTATTCGGTTCACCAATTATTTTTCCCTAAAATCAGTCCATCGCTTCCTCCAATAAGTGAAATTCGATTATCCGAAACTATCCTTGGGTCATAGTTTCTATTCCACTTTGCATAAACCAGTAAAACCACACCAATGTTCAAGATATTATGATATCTTCTGACCCAGCCCAAATTTTTCTGATATCATGGCATCACAGTTTTTGGTTGATAAACCAAATACCTATATTTGTTTGACCAACTATTTGGGTTCGAGCGGTTTCTACCCCTGGTATTAATTAATTCCTTGCAGATGAGAAGCTGGATGCCACCCCACTCAACCTGTACAACTTTGTGCCTTACAACCAGATACTAGGAAACTTGATAGAGTTCTCAGCAGCTATATACGAATTCTGCAGGAGTAACATTCTACAGCAGCTAGTGCTGTCTGCTTATGTATTGAATGACGCTCATACAAAGTGTTTAGACTCTCTTATCGTGTCTGCTCACGACATGCAGAGAGATGTACAGATAACTCCTAAGAGATTGCAGTTTGCTAAGGATAAAGAGGATGCTCTATTTCAACAAGTGAGTTATATATCTTCTTATTTCCACTTTATTCTATTATTGTATTATAATTAAAGCACATGACTAACTCAATCTTATAATATTATATAATATTACTAATCATAATCTGATAAAGATGAGTCAGATATCATTTCTATATTTTCCTTTCATTCCAAGAGAATAATCTTACTTAATTATATACTTAAGATTACCAGGTGTAGTATTATCATCAGATTTGTTGAATACACATACTTACACGTAGGTATTCCTATTCACGTTCGCCCTCTTCGTTCTAGTGCTCATTGCGACCTTAGCACATGGATTGAAAGCTGTTCTGTTCCGCTAATAAACGCAAGCTCTTATTTTGTGGCAAGAGAGCAGTGCAAATTTTCGCGATCGTCCCCATCCCCATCCTTAACACTATTCTTTATTTCCTAATCAGATATACTTTACTCGTACTATCAGTTATTAGACATATCTACAACAAGACACAGAAAAATACGGGAAACAGTAGAGCGAGTAATAACTACCGAATCTCAGGACATAGTACAAACTGCTGGAGTCTTAGAGTTCCAGGATGTCCTTCTTCCTCCAGACGGGTTTGTCAATGACGTTAAAGTAATTCGTAGTTGTATTATTCAGCTACAGGACCATGTGTTTAACCAGCTGAATAAGATCGTATCAGAACAGCTGTTAAAGTCTGTATCTCTGCTGAGAGAGAGTGTTCTGGGTACAGTCACTAGATGTCTCGAGACCTTAGAAAACTCATCTGACCACGAATCATATGCTGCCAGCCAAGCATTCAAGTCTATATTGGATTCAGCTTACCATCTTGATGTGAGTTAACACTTTATTCCTACAATTTATCCCAAATCTAAATAATTCTATATTTAAGACTTCTCTCATCAGTAACCTCTCTAGACACTTCGAATAGTTATTACTAATTCGAATCAAATGCGAGGGATATTAATCTTAGAATTAGATTAGCTGGAGAACACATTTGTTTTATGTGATCTACTTCTAACATAAGTCTATAGGAATTTATATTATTAATACTCAATTATTGTGGGGGTGTTTGTTTGTTTGTCTACTTTGTATTAAAATGATAGGGAATATGATCTGCGTATAATATAGAGAATAACTCATACTTCTGTACCCTGATTCCAAATATGAATTTATCACCAATGTATTTTGAATATGTTACTACTTATATAATTTGCTTAATTCGAGGCACGTAATGCAGAGCCCCATGCGAACACAAGTGTTCGTAAGCCGCGCAGCGCGAGCAAGCTAAGCCCGCTATAATAAAATAATATAAATAATTCGGATTTATTCCTGCAAATTTAGGAATACAGAATGCAATTTTATTTTGCATTCCTGTCTCTGATATCTATTTGTATTAGCTTTAGACTTAAAGTTTTGGTTGTATTACCTTACATAATTCATATTATGCCACACTGTAGGTCACAGCTCGCTCCAGCTCCTCTGCCATGAAGCTATTCATGGATCGTATCAGAATGAGTGTAGACGGATTCAGGTATACAAGTGTTAAGATAGATGAGAGCTGGAAAGAAAAGATTGGAGCACAGCTCATCTCCAGTGTCACACCTAGTAAACTAGCTAAATCCATTTCTCAGCAATTCCATCAGAAGTTGGTTGCGTCTCACAAAGCTTTTGCTGAATCCTTGCGTAATTTAGAGGCTCAGCAACAGGACAGACTCCAGCAGAAAGAGGGAGCTAGAGATCAGGTAGGTACAAGCTATATAACAATAACATTCTATTAGAATTTTATACTACCAATATAATGTTAGCTTGTTTATTTGGTATATATATATTGTGTATTCAGGTTAGAAAGGTGCTGACTCCTAAGATAGCTCGTCTCTCCTTACAGTCTATAGCCCTTAAGGATCAGCTAGACAACGGTATGCCCGACTGCAGGAGAGAGATAGGGAGAGGACAGTATGGTATAGTGTACTCGTGTAATATGTGGGGAGGAGAGGGACCTCTAGCTGTTAAGAGTGTAGTCCCTCCCGATGAGAAGCACTGGAATGACTTAGCTCTGGAATTCCATTACACATGGTTAGTCCTACATTCAGTATCTCACTTTATTCACACTATTTATTCAAAAATGAGTTATTCGTAACTTCCTTATGAGTGACTATTTCTTGGCTCATCTATCATAATTGGTACTGAAGTTTGTATTTTTCGTTGTTTTAAATGAGACGTAGCTTTTTAGTTACTCTAATGTATCCATACAGCTATTTGATACTTTAGCATGAGATAAATGCTCGTTACAGTGGGAAAGTCTTTATTAGAGATTAAATAAATAAAATTGAATAAATTAATGGAATGTTCGTATAATGACTCTTCTTATACAAACAGTGAGAACAACACAGTTAATTTTGATGAATATTTTCGATTTATGTCTCTGAACCTATTTTCAGACCTCTTCAGTATTTCAATCAATATTGTGATGATGTTAGAGCTATTTCAAGTATCCGAGTTAATACGTACACATACACACAATCAGTTTGGATAACTGAAATACAGTATTTCTATGTATATACAGTCAACATCCGCCAACTCGAATTCCCGTAAACTTGAACATTCGTTATCTCGAAACAGATTTTCAGGGTTGGAGTTACCGAATGTTGACTGTATTAAATGTACAAATACGTATAGTGTTAGTCAATTATCATATTTAACTAAGAGAAGGAAATGTTCAGAAACTGTGTGTGCCTCTAATGCTTAGATTATATAGGAATGTAATATATATATCCACAACTAGGTCATTACCTACTCATCCTCGTATCGTACCACTCATTGGAGTGGTTATAGACAAGAACTACACTAATAACAACGCAGCTGTACTGCTGATGATGCCCAGACTCCCTAAAGATCTGTACATCGGTTTGAAGGAGGGGTTATCTTATAGAGACAGAGTTATAATAGCTCTAGATGTAGCAGAAGGAATTCGATTTCTACACAACCAGGGACTCTTGCATAGAGATATCAAACTGAAGAATATATTGGTGAGTTATCATTATCATGTAATTTATCCACAAGTCCGCTTTCCATAGAAATACTGTATATTTATTCAATTTGTTGGGCCTGTGCTCATCCTGGAATTGAGTGTCACCCAGATTTGACTTCGTAATAATACAAAAAGTATAAGGTAGGTGAGCATGACGTCATTTTTGCCCATCCAAATTATGAGCCTAGTTGCCGCTCTGGCTCTATTAATTTGAGAAATATGCATATTATTATTTTATACCCAGTATGCATAGTACCTCAAATTAATAGTGCTGTTGCGTGTGGTTAGAGTTAACGTTGGGATCATGAGACCATACCACGGAAAGTAATTTGACGAACCTAAAATTAGGGAAAGATTTAGAAACTTTACCTAATGGAACTCAGCCTGACCCGTTTCGTGTCCTTGACGGTTCGGATTCAGAAAAGTGAACCAGATTCCAAGTTTCCAACGCTTGTGGGTACCTTAGAAGTGAAATGTTCACTTCTAAGGACTAAGATCAATTACTTAAGTAAATTTAATATAGCAATCCTAATGTCAATTGGTAACTCAGTTACATGAATTCTTATCAATAACAAAGATCGGACAGTTGGAAAGTATGAAATTATATTATATATTAAAATGGAATTTGAAACAACAAAATAAACTAAAAAGATTGTAAATGGAAATTATCATTAATAGAAACAATAAATATAATTCCTAATTGAGAAATACCAATACCACGTGGTTGTGAGAGCTCTCCTCTCCCGTGTCCACCCCTCCCTATGATATGGATGAGTCCCCCTGATGGAAAGAGTATCTTGATATTGTTACATAAGAGATTGCTAATGAGAATATTTCCTACTGGATCTAAACAGAAGAACCAGGGATTATATACAATGCCATAGACCCCTTGAGAAACACATGAGTTTATCAGGTATCCACTCCTTGAGTAGAAGTGGATACAATTTGAGTTACAGTCTAATACGACGATGCTGTTTGGCGTTACATTTACATCTACAGGATACTTTAGTTGTTGAGTACCGAGACAATTTATGAATGTAAGGTCTTCTGAGAATATACAAACTCTGTCATTCCTACTATCAGCAACATACACGTCTCTGTTGTAGTCGACACACAACCCGGTAGGAGATATCAGCTCTCCCTCTCCTGATCCTCTGGTACCAGTCCTTGCTATCTTTATATCACTGAATTGGAATAGAGTCATAAAATGATTGTCCGTAATAAATATGTTATCTTCAGTCACTGCTATACCCCATGGTTTCTTAAGTACTTCTTGTCCGAAGCTAGTGACAAAGTTTCCCTCAAATGTAACAATTTGTATACTACAGTGACCAGAATTGACAATGTATATCAGCTGATTTGGTTCATAAATAGCTAGACCTTTAGCACCATATAGTTCGTTGCCAGCTATCCTTCTCCTCCCAACAGCTATGATAGGCTGCTTCTTGAGAGGGTAGGACAGCACCATTTTTTTAAACTCAGCAGACTTATGAGTAGCTTTCGCATTTGATGCCATTTCTTTTATTGTAGTTTATTATTGTAAAGTTTAACTAATATATTTTGGAGACTATTTATATTAATGTGGCTTGAGCTGACAATACCAATTGACGTCGCGTCAATGGTTGCTATGATAATTTCAGTGCGGCTAGGTATCCTTGTGTTTAATTATTGTGTTGGTAGAAATAAACTACTATAGCTATAGGAGCAATGGCCAGTCGACAGACTATTGCTGCTGCTCAGGGGTCCAATTATTGCCACAAGAGTGTAACAATATTTTCATATGATTAACCCGATGTGACTCAATATTTCGTTAGTTGTCCTCCCCTTTCCATCGCGATGTGACAGTAATACCACTTTCTTACTCAATGAAAAATTTCCAGGCTTGCCGTGGAGATGAAAACTCCTATCCATAGCCATATCTTTGTAAATGGCAGACTTATTACGGAGTCTACCATTCACAATATCGCGATTGATTTCTTGGAATTCCATAGATAAAATTCTATTGTTAGCACATTAGTGGCCTTTCTACTGTTACGTAACTTTCGAACCCCAAAATAACTATTTTACTGTAATACTACTCTTTTTGCTTGGGTAAGTTGTGTTGGTGCCTTTTCGATTGACTATGTGCATTGCCCCATTGTGTTACCAATATGTTGTAAGCATTCGCACAGGGAATATTCCAATCTGTTTGCAATTTGTGATAACATTTCAAGTTACAATAGACCGCTTTATAGAGCCACCGTTTGTTTAATCAGGCCAACATCTGCATTCCGCTTAAACAGTCAAAAATGGCCTGATCCCAACGTTGACCCTATTAAGCAGAATCTTCCTTGTTAACATAATTATTTAATACCACAATCATTCCAGGCAAAGTACTAGAGCAAAGCCAAATGTCTTGGAGAATTCTTAATACATAGAATAGACCAGAATATGTGTAGTTTATCCATGGTCCATAATTCATTCAATAGATAATGATATTGGATGATTTATCAATATGGCAGTTATGTCACCCATTTGGTGACATTGGAGCTGCTACAATGGCTACATAGATTTACGTATATAAATATCGACACTACTTTGTGCCAAGTTTTATGAAATTCTACGAAATTGCGAATTTTAACATTTGAGTCCGCTTAAGAGACACTATTCCGTATTTTATAATTACTTTACCAGTTTAACACGTAATTGGTTATTTCTTATTAGCGATTTTTATGACATTTGGCTAGAAGGATGTTATTTATTATATTCCCACAAGGTATATTAGCTTTGATCGTATTTGAACAATCAGTTTTCGTTATTTTTATTTCCCTCTCAAACCTATCAGACACTAATGGTGATCTGATTTAAAACTTGAGGGTATAGGTGCCAGTCTTTTCACTCGACTTAGCTTTTGCATCTATGTTCGGGTAGTATAAACTGGCTACATTATCATTTGTACAGACACCCTCGCTACTCCGAACAGCACTGTTCCAATTGCAAAATAATTCTTTAGATTAATGAATTTGTTTGGATTAACGAAATGTATTGAAACAATACTATGGGATCTATGGAGCCCATTTTTTCGTAAGTTGTACAATCAATGAAAGTACTGCCAACATGTCTAATATAGTATTAGATCATTATTCGCAATGAAATTGGATATATATATATATGTCTTTATCAATTCTAGTTTTCCATAGATTCTATAAGCTTTTGGCCCTGTTCGGATAGTGGAGGGTCTACTGTATATTAGAACTACCTATTATAGGTCATTTGCATTACTTTATAACACTGGCCAACAACATTTTCTTGGCTGATAAGTTGAGACTATTTCTAGGGTATATCGGGGTCACTGAGTTCGAAAATGGCACTAATTTTGGTCAATTGGCTCTACTTTTGTGATATTGTAAAATTATGTTTTTCAGCATCCGTGTATCTGTCTTCACTGATACCATATAGTATGTATGTATTACATTATAACTAGAATTGAACATACGTAATAAGCAGATAATTTGAGATATAATATGATCTGAATACTTATCAATCATGAACGAATGTTCTCTTATGCGAATTCCTCTTGTAAGGTTCTTGGGGGCAATCACGCTTAAGACTCCAGCAGTAATCTGCCAACATGTGAGCGTCCCATCTTCCTTGGTACCGTTCCTCCATAGTCCGGATGTCAAGGTGGAATCGCTCGCCCTGCTCTTCGCTTAAATCACCAAGATTTTCAGGGAATCTCTCTAAATGGCTATAGAGGTAGTGAAGTTTTATGCTCATTCTGGTTTCCAGAATGTGGAAGTTCTTGAGCATGCCTTCGACTAGATTCTGGTGGTTAGCCACTTTGGTGTAGCCTAAGAATCCCTTTACAACATCGACAAAAGGAATACCACGCGGCAGCCTCAACTCCAGTCATGTGTGAGGCGAATTCTTCATCTTTTATCAGTTTTCTGATTTGTGGCCCATCAAAAATTCCTGCCCTTAAGTTTTTCGCTACTCAGACCACGATATACTGAGCAGAGGTAGTTGAAACAGGTACCATCTTTGTCCAATGCCTTACGAATTATTTCATCAGTCCCAACTTGATATGTAGTGGGGGTAGGATGATACGGTCACGGCTAACTAGTGGCTCGTTAATGATATTCTTTCCCCCACGGCAAGTTTTTGACGAACTGGCCAGTTCTTCTCTTCCCAGTGCACCTCATACGCTCTGCTGTCCCACAAACAAACAAAGCATGGGTATTTAGTGTAACCACTTTGCTGTTCTAACAGGATATTGACCATTTTCAAGTCCACACATGCGATCCAGTTATGTTCATCATAACACAGCTTTTGTAGGACCATCTTTACAGTTGCATAGTGCTCTTTCAAGATTACTGAATGGCCGATCGGAACACAGGCAAATTTGTTACCATTATGCAGTAACACGCACTTTAGATTCCGTTTAGAGTTGTCGATAAATAAACGCCACTCATTTGGATTGTATTGGGACAGTCCCATTGCTGAGAGAAGTCCTGGGATGTTATTACAAAACAC